>WHYT01017432.1:230892-283479 GCA_009806455.1 Tetrax tetrax
GGTCCAGCATGGCACCCCTCCTTGTCGGCTCCTCTAGCGCCTGCAGGAGGAAGTTGTCATCCACGCATTCCAGGAACCTCCTGGACTGCCTGTGCCCTGCCGTGTTGTCTCTCCAACAGATGTCGGTGTGGTTGAAGTCCCCCATGAGGACCAGGGCTGGTGACCGCCGTGAGGCTGCTCCTATCTGGCTATAGAGCGCCTCGTCCGCTCTGTCGTCCTGGCCAGGTGGCCTGTAACAGACCCCTACCGTAACATCCCCAGTCCGTCCCTGTCCTCTGATCCTGACCCATAAGCTCTCTGTCAGCTCCTCCCCAATTCCCAGGCGGAGCTCCACGCACTCCAGCCGGTTGCTGACATAGAGAGCAACACCCCCTCCTCGTCTTCCCTGCCTGTCTTTTCTAAAAAGTCTGTACCCCTCCATGTTGACGCTCCAGTCGTAAGAGTCGTCCCACCATGTCTCCGTGATGCCAACAAGGTCGTAGCCCTGCTCGTGTGCACGCATCTCCAGCTCTTCCTGTTTATTCCCCATGCTGCGTGCGTTGGTATAGAGACACTTTAGCAGGGCTCCCGACAAAACCGACTTGCTGGCTGGAGCCACAGGTGTTCTTTTGTATTGCAGTTTAGGTTCATTTGCTCCTACTTGCGACCCTTCCCCGACTTCTGGGTACTCGGTGCTGGCACTGGCGCCATGCTGACAGCCGTGGGCTGAACTGTGCTCCCCCTCCCCCAGCCACACTAGTTTAAAGCCCTCCGGACAAGTCTGGCCAGCCTACAACCAAGCACACTCTTCCCCTGCAAATATGGACCAAAAATAGTTTAGGAAATTCATTCGTAAAGGAACCTGGTTGTCAAGTTTGGGGCAACATTCTCTGGCAGTGCTTTAATTTAGAAGATACAGAAGATACAGAAGAAAATTATTCACTGGTACTCAGATGTAGAACACTTAACACAAGCTAAACAACTTATCCAAGTACATCGTTCTTCAATGGTCAGCATAAGGTAAAAAGAAAGAGGCAGTAAAGTGTCAGTCACCCTTTTAGGTGGCTAAATGGTGTTTGGGGACAGGGACAGGACACTGTCTCTGAGAATATTGTTTTATTTCTGTTAACAAACCCAGAGAAGCTTTCTCATGTCTTAACGCTTCATATGGAGTGGGATTAGCTCTACATTCAGACAGATGAATACCATTGTCTGTGTTCAGTTTAGTCCATACAGGCAAGTGTACTAAGAGCTATTCATTAATCTTAAAGTAGCCACCTACCTTGGTTAACCTGAATAGCTTTCTATAGCCTACTGACTGTATTGACTAGGTCTCCATCGAGTATATTAGGGTCTTAGACACTAAGTTAAGAAGCTGGTATTTATATGTAAGATAGCTAAATTTAAGAGTTAATCTGGAATGGTATCCTATCCTTAACAGCTGAATATTTCTGAAAACTTCAGTCAAAGTAACCTGCTTAACTGAATACAGGAACACAATAAAATGGGATTAGAATTGAGCATTGGACCATCAAATCCCCTACAGATATTTAGGCAAGACTGATACTTGAACACCTGCTTTTCACACTCTTTCCTCATAAGTAATAAAAGATTCACAGCACCTCATCAGAAATTTTAGAGATAAAAATACGCATTGTAATGTACCAAAGCTGGGAACAGGATCCAGATCTCAAGTCCAAGAACAGTTTCTTAATAAGAATAACCATTCTTCTTCCCTGGGAGAATTAATAACTTATTTTCCAGCTCAGCACACAACTAATGAAAAATCTGAAAGATACAGACAAAAAATGTGTGTTTGAAATAGTTTATGAGGTCTAACTTAGCTAGACTACATGAAAAAACATCAAGTTTGGCCTGCAGTGCGTAACGATTTTGTACTTGTACTAGAACTAACACATCTGAGTGACTCTGTATTTGAAGAAAGCTCAGAGACAGAATTGCTTTCTCAAATTGGCTTGTCAAGTTGGCAGTACAGTTATAAACACAACAAAGACTGCTGACTCCTTTTCCTGTACTCTACTTACATTCAGGTAAGAGCTGTTCACTGTCCTGTCATTTTTAAATGTTTTATTCCTATTCTCTAGATCACTGGTATAGTGCTATTTCTATTGCATTTTTGTGCCAATCTTTATTTACTATGCTGCACTCTAAAACTTTTCCACCTTCAATTTCTTCCTTCAAGGAAGAACTTGAAAGATGGTTGGAAAAATAGGCCGCAGACTTTACAGCTTATAGAAATCTGCAATAATGAATGGCAAAGGACTGCTGTGCAGCTGAGGTGAAAGCTTTATGAAAAATTGCTTGCAAAACCTAAAGTACACAAATTAATAATAATGGAATGGACAGGATTAAAAGAAAATGTATCTGAGAGCAACTAAACTAAGGAAGGACTTACATTACTGTTAATGTTGCCATAATGTAAACCTTTGTAAGGTTCCATGTGTTTTTAAAATCAATCATTAGAATGTGATATATTTAACCTACTTCTTATGCCAATTTATCAAATTTTTTGTTATCCTTTATACTGTCACTTTATACAGCATCAAAGAATTCTATTAAGTTCTACAGAAGTTTCTATTCTCTTCCACAATTATTTTTTTTTCTGTTTGTCTCTCTTTCTTTCTCTTTTTTCTAATAAAGGAAAAGACTAAATTTTCAGATTTTGAATGTTCAGATACACTGATCAAGAACTCTATTAGGTGGGAGACATGTAACAGGCCACTGTCTGAAATTAGCCCTTTACTGTAAAATCTAGTAAAAGCAGAAAGTAAAATGTTGTCAGGAACACTGACTAGCCTTTGCTTGAAAATTGGAAAAAATTGGAAAAAAGCAAGCTTCTTCATTTTACCATGGTCTCTCTTTACCTATAGAGGACATAATGGTTCTTTAGCTATGGTGCTATATAGTTGATGCTTTTAACTGTCAGTTACTTCTTTTAACTGTAAAGTCTAATTTTTTCTCTTGGTTGTCTTTTCTCTCAGATTTACCTTTTTGATGGAGTTGTTTGTTTGCTTTTTTTTTCAGAAGCCATTTCTTCTATGCTATTTTTTATCTCCATAATAGGTTTTCCACTCAACTCACAAAATTATCTAGTTCTTACTTTCTTCAATTTAAAGTTAAGTTAAATGATCTAATAAACAGTGATCTAATTCATCAGTTAATGTAGCCCTATTTCCGAGCAGTAAAACTGGTTGCAGTCCTGATTCAGAAACAATGAATCAGTTACATTTTTTGGTTCGGGAAAAAATTAATCTGGAATCACAAGTGGGAAAAAAACCATTGAACATGCAGTGTGTTGGTGTTTTGGTGTGCATGCTTCTTTAATGCAGCATTTGGCATTTGCTATCATATACTTAAACTGATTTCCACACTCTTTTGAACATTTCTACTTGTGATTGATTGTTTTTTGAATCATGTCAATCTGTTCTCTCTCGTTGCCTACTATTTTCCCTCTTACCCTGTAACTGGCAACAACTTGCAGTCTCCAACATGCATACTTCATATATGCTTTTTCGGTTCATTGGGACAGGAAGGTAGTGTCCAAGGAGTGACAAAAATAATAAAGGAGAGACAATTCTCATGTATGTCTACCAGTATGTCTATATTTTATGCTTGCTGTCTTTTCCTTTTAGGTCAAGATTCTGGAGATTATCCTGAATGTCTATATATTTACACAGATTTATAACCTAGAAAGAACTAGTGAAGGAAATGGCGTCCACTCTTGGATTAATTTTAAAACTCCTCTTTCCATTAGGGACATCTGTTTGGTATATTATAGCAAAAGAGGTCTGCCTTGAAATTCAAGTCTAGATGGAATTTAGTTAGCTCTGCAAGATCCATCGGATCCAGTGGAAGGAGGATATTTTAGGGTTTGTTTTTTTGTTTTTTTTTAACACTGAGGCAGGGGAAGGAAGTATCTTTCCTTTAATGTTGATAAGTTGTCATTGAAAAAGAAAATTTAGCAGAAGTGTCTACAGCTGCATGATATTTAGAATATGGTCACAGAATAGTAATCAGATAAATTTTTAAAATAATATAAATTAAATTACTATCCAAAGAGTTGGATTAGAAGTTAAAGAGGAAACAAAAAAGTATTCATAGATTTTTTTTCCTTTTACAAAGATGCTTCCTTTTTAAATTGAATTTGATTACCTCAGAAAGCTTTTATAGTCACAAGATGCAAGCAGTAGCTTTGAAACTCCTCTTGATTTCATTAAAGAGTTTAAAAAAACACTAAGATTACTAATATGATGGTACTGACGTGCTAGCTATTGTCATAAAGTTGTATCATACAAAGAAAAAGCGATTAAAATACTCATGCTGCCTCTAAAACACTACCCTTTTCTTCCTGCTCTGATCACCACAGGAAATCTCTGAAGTAAGCTAACTGCTGGTAGGAGGTGCTATAGTTCTGTATGGTAACTCAGCACTGGGAATGCAGGACTAAGCCCTCATATAGAAACCATACTCTCTTTATCCAGGTGTGGGATTACCAACAACTACTCACTCTGCTGCTATTGTAATCTATTTTTATCTAGATCAATATTAGCTCAGGTTTTTCTCCCTGTATTTTGATTGTAATTTCTAATAAAGTATTGATGCACCTTGTCCATTTGGCAGAATACTACTGTGGACTTTCTATTTTGCGATATATCTATAAAGGGATACACACAATTGTTTGCTTTTTCCAAAATCTGCAGAAAGAGCTGGACACCCCTTTCCCACTCCACACACACACACACACACTGGTGACCATCTTTCTGTTTCTGCTTCTGAAGCTAAATATTATTTGTCTAAATGGATGCAACACTCAAAACAAATTAAAGATGAATGTGCTTATTTGTGGAAATTAAGAACTGGAAGAAATACTGTGGTGTAGGATTTCCCTTGTATTATTTCCTTTCCTTACTATATTTACTGTGTTCTAGGATTAATTTTGGCCTGTGTAAAGTGCATAGTAATCCTACATGTGAGCAGTATAGAATCTACTTATTTTCCTTTGTCATCACTTGATCAAGTACAGCACAGCAAGAAGTAGCAAAGCAATTTCAAGTCCTCAAACATGGCTTTTTTTTTTTCTTTTTTGTTTATTTATTTTAACATTAGTGTAATAGAAACCAGGAAAAATAAATTAACTTAATTTGGAAAGGCAGCTTCACAGAAGATACAAGTTTCTGTGCAGCTTAGATTTTAAATATAACCTTTAAAGATGGATTTGGGGGATTAGCCATGAGCTTAGTGATGTAATGCATTCCTGGGAGGCACCTGGGAGGCAGATTTTCCTATCTCAAAATGCTTTGTCATCAAGTCAGAAGACATAAATATTACCTATATGAATACATATATATATTACTTATGTGAATATATACACTAGCCTACTAACAGGACTGAGAAAAAATGTTAAAGATAAAAATTATGTTTTCAGGTAAAGTAAAAGCGTATGTTGAAAGAATATCACTGAAAGACTTCAGCTTTCATTTGAGTACTGTTTCTGGACTTTATTTTATATTATAGAATTACAGAAAGACTGAATAATTCAGGCTGGAAGGGACTTCACGAGGTCTCTTGTCCAACCCCCTGCTCAAAGAAAAGTCAGCTGTGGGGTCACCTGACTCTTCAGGACTTCATCCATATGCCCATATATTCATAATTTCCCCCTTCCTTCAAAATGGCTATGAGGCCTGAGGGCAGGCAGTTGAAAAGACAGGTTTGAAATAAAAGCCCTTAATTCTTTCAGTCTATAGCCCACATTTCAAATTAAACCATTTAAAGATAAAATGATTACTTCACTGAGATAAAGGGTCACTTTTATAGTTCCTAATCTTGCATAGCCTAAGAACAGTAACCTTGATTTACAATGCCATAAGCTGATATTTAAGCAGGCAGTGTTCATTCATTAAATATTCATTTTAAATTCCTCTCTAATAAGCAATTAGCTTGCCAAAGCCTTATACAATGTCATCTATTTAGGCCACTGACATACAAAATTCCCTTGTAGCCCAGAAAAAAAAAATTGTATTATAATGAGCATCCAAGTTTCTCAAAAGATTGGCCTTTGCAGCAATATAAAGATTAACCACTCTGAGCCATACTAAGGAACATGTATTGCTCCCCTTGTACAGGGCTTTTATAATGTCTTTTGACTGACTAGTGAGCAGTACTGAACTGCAAGTTCTGAAGCAGAATCTCAAGAGAAAAAAAGAGATTTTTCTGTTCCTATGTTTTTTAATGCTTTAGCTCAGCTTCTGGGTCTGATTTTTGGCTCAAAATTTGAATAAAGGATGTATTTCATAGGGACTTTCGACAACTGATATTTTTTATGCATTTATGTGAGCACGATCCTATATTCCCCATACATTATTAGCATATAGTTCTTACTTGTATTGGCACTAAATGGAATGACCATAGAATCATAGAACAATTTCACAGAATCACAGAATTATCAAGATTGGAAAAGACCTAAAAGGGTTGGAAGGTCATCTGGTCCAACCTCGCTGCAAGAAGCAGGGACATCTTCAACTAGATCACATTGCTCAGAGCACTCTTCAACTTGGCCTTGAATGTTTCCAGGGACTGGATATCTACCAGCTCTCCAGACTGCCTGTTCCAGTGTTCCACCACTCTCAGTGTAAAAAATTTTTCCCTTATATCAAGTCTGAATCTACCTACTCCTGTTTTAAAGCCATTACCCCTCATCCTATCACAACAGGCCCTGCTAAAGAGTTTCTCCACATCTTTCTTATGAGCCCCTTTTAGGTACTGGAAGGCCGCTATACAATCTCCCCAGAGCTTTCTCTTCTCCAGGCTGAACAACCCCAAGTCTCTCAGCCTGTCTTCATAGGAGAGGTGCTCCAGCCCTCTGTTCATCTTTGTGGCCCTCCTCTGGACTGACTCCAACAGGTCCATATCCTTCTTATGTTGAGGGCTCCAGAGCTGGACAAGAGCAGGGTAGAGGAGGACAATCACCCCTCTCGACCTGCTGGCCACCCTTCTTTTAATGCAGCTCAGGATGTGATTGGCTTTCTGGGCTACAAGCGTACACTGCTGGCTCATGTTGAGCTTCTCATCAACCAACACTCCCAAGTCCTTCTCCTCCAGACTGCTCTCAATTCATTCTTGGCCCAGCCTGTATTTGTGCTTGGGATGGCCCTGACCCATGTGCAGGACCTTGCACTTGGCCTGGTTGAACTTCATGAGGATTGCACAGGCCCACACCTTCAGCCTGTCAAGGTCCCTCCGGATGGCATCCTTTCTTTCCAGCATGTCAACCGCACCACACAGCGTGGTGTCATTGGCGAACTTCCTGAGGGTGTGCTCCATCTCACTGTCCATGTCACTGACAAAGATGTTAAACAGCGCTGCCGAAATACTTATCCCTGAGGAACAGCAGTCATAATCAGTCTCCACTTGGACATTGAGCCGTTGACCACCACTTTCTGAGCGCAGCCATCCAGCCAATTCCTTATCCACTGAGTGGTCCATCCATCAAATCCATCTCTCTCTAGTTTAGGGAGAAGGATGTTTTGTGGGACCGTACCAAATGTTTTGCACAAGTCCAGGTAGATAACATCAGTTGCTCATCCCTTGTCCACCAATGCTCCAACCCCATCATAGAAGGTCACCACATTGTTCAGGCATGATTTTCCCTTAGTGAACCCGTGTTGGCTGTCACAAATTACCTCCTAGTATTCCATGTGCCTTAGCATTGTTTCCAGGAGAATCTGCTTCATGACCTTGCCAGGCACAGAGGTGACACTGATTGGCCTGTAATTCCCCGGGTCTTCCTTGTTTCCCTTTTTAAAAATGAAGGTTATGTTTCCCCTTTTCCACTCAGTGGGTACCTCAGCAGACTACCATAACTTCTCAGATATGGACAGTGGCTTGGCAACTTCATCTTCCAATTCCCTCAGGACCCACAGATGCATCTCATAAGGTCCCATGGACTTGTGCATCTTCAGGTTTCCTTAGATGGTCTCAGACCCGATCTTCTCCTACAGTGGGAAGTTCTTCATTCTCCCAGTCTCTCCTTTTTCCTTCTGAGTCTTGGGTGGTGTGGCTAGAGCCCTAACCAGTGAAGACTGAGGCAAATAAAGCCGTTGAGTACATCAGCCTTCTCCATGTCTCAGTAATCTGGTCTCCTATTTCCTTCTGGAGAGGGTCTGCATTCTCCCTGGACTTCCTTTTGTCCCTGACATACCTACAGAAGCCTTTCCTGTTGCTTTTGATGTTCCTGGCCAGATTCAATTCTGTCAGGGCTTTAGCCTGCTTCACTTGATCCCTGGCCGCTTGCGCAGCCTCTCTATAATCCTCCCAGAATACCTTCCTGCTTCCACCCTCTATAGGCTTCCTTCTTTATCTTCAGTTGGTCCAGGAGCAACTTGCTCATCCATTTGGCGTTTCTGCCTGACTTCCTCTTTATTGGGACGCATTGCTCCTGGGCCTGGAGGAGGTGCTTCTTGAATATTAACCAACTTTCTTGGGTATCTTGTCCCCTGAGGGCTTTAACCCGTGGTGTTTTGCCCAGTAGATCCCTGAAGAGACCAAAATCTGCTCTCCTGAAATCCAGGGTAGAGAGCTTGCTGCACACCCTCGTTGCTGCCCCAAGGATCTTGAACTCCACCATCTTATGGTCACTGCAGCCAAGGCCACCCTTGAGCTCCACAATAGAGCTCCTCATTGGACCAATGCAATCCAATTGGCAATAGCTATCCTAGAAACTGTAATAAGAGATAAGCTCAAGTGAGGTCAGAGCAGGAAAGAATTTCATGCTGCACCTTAAAATTGTCTGACCTCAAGTCAAATAAGAGTGATGATTAGGTTTACTGCATGTCATACAGAAATTAACAGCTTTCCACGTATATGCTGTTTACTACTGTGCTGAATCTTGAACAATCTTTACTACAGAGATGAAAAGAAATGCAGATTTAAAGGAGGATCTGAGGGACTGGCCCTTTAAATCTCTCTTTATATTTCTGTTTTACTATCTCCCGAGGCATAATAGTGGCTTTCAGCCTAGGTGTGGAATTCGTACCAGCAAATGGATTTGCATCACCAGAGTGATACATTTACCCCTCCCATTTCTATAAAGAAACAAAATACTGCATGGGAATCTCCACAGGAAACATGCAATTGGAAAATCAGTGAGACACTTTAATGTAAATTGTTTTGGTTAGCAGAAATTAGGACTTTTATGAAGGCAAAAATAAAAATAGTTGGTCAGCCTTTAAATCAGAAGTGTATGCCCTACATAAACTGTCACAAAAACCTAGGGTCTAGTGCCCATAGAGTTTCCACAAAAAGGAAGATTTCTTTCACAGAACTGAATCCAATTTAGATAGACTCTAATCCAATTTCCTTTACAATGAAAACAAATCTGGTATCTGTGACCTCTTCGATTTTGCAGATCAAAGCACAGATTAGCACATCATCTCCGTATTTTCTTCCTGACTCTGCAGTCATGACAGAACAGCATTGCTTATGACTCCAAAACCCTTCTCATCTCAAGTGCTCTGAAGCCCACCTGAGGGGAAACTGGTCTACAGTAGAAAAATGATAGTTGTTCCTGGGAGTAAAAATGAAATAATTGGAGTGCAATTGCTAGAAATTACATTCATGAAAAAAAAAAAAAAAAAAAAAAAAGGAGAGAAAAAAGGAAAAAGAAGAAAAAAAAAAATTATGACTCCAGGAGGAACTAGAAACCATAGCTTTAGACACAGCAGCCAGTACAAAAGTGACAGCTTCTCCCTGTTCTTGTATTTCACAACACAAGTAATTTTTTTTCTCTGTTTCATCTTCCTACTGTGCATTACTGTAAGTTGTAGAAAACAGATTCCTCAGTAAATATTGTATACACAACAGCCTGAAGAAATTCCTCTCTAGCTAAGAGTAAAAGGGGATGTTTTTAAATATCAGATGAGCCACTCACACTAAAGAGCTCTACAGAACAATGTCCAAGAAGAAAGCAGTCAGGGTCAGAGTTTATATACTCCCTTTTTTTGTCTCTTCCCACCATAATGAGTGTGCAATAGTTCTAGCTCAGTTAACCTTGTCTTATTTTAGCTAGACTTGATCTGATTCAAAAAACAGTACTTTTTTTTTTTTTTTTTTTTAATAGACAAGATAAAGCCCTGTGACCTAGCTGTGAGAAAGCAGAGAGCAGAAGCATGGTAGGACTACAGTATTTCTGAAAGCACAAAGAAATAGCAGTTGTGTGTCTGGGGACAGCAATGTAGCAGTTCAGCGTGCGTGAGCCACCCATGACCTTGGGCTCCAATTCCAGACAGTTATTAGACGGAGACACACCTTCTCCCAGGTGCTCTTCTACAGCCATCCTCCCTCCTGCCATGACTGGACTGCTGTACCAACTGTCTAATCCCTCCAGTTATAAAGACTCAGACATCTTACCCTGTGGATACTCCCACTCTGTCCCTGCCCTTTCCTCATCCTACTCTCAGGTGTGCCACCTCCTCCATATATTCTGACATATCTATTATCGTCCTTTTTAACAGGAAAATCACCAAGTCCTGACGAGGCAAAACATAAACCTCTTGTTTATTTGTGAAACAAATTCTCCTCTTGTTTCAAGGGTTTTTCCATAGTCTTGAAAGAAATTATACAAAAAATGACAGTTTGTGCTTTTCCTAAACATATACAGATAAACAATGCATAGCTTACCTTCAGCCTTTCCATTGTGCTCATAGTCCTGACAAACAGGCTTTAAATAATTTAATTGATATTCATAAATACACACTCAATCAGACTTGTAATATGTCATTTCATCTTATCTTGCTCCCAATATCTTCTTCTATCTCACCCAGGCAGATCAGTATTCTTGCATTTCTGCCAGAGGGATTCCTCAAGAAGAGACAGGCAAGAAACCAAATAATATCAGTTTTTCCTCTCTTAAAAGCCATAAAGCTATCCTATCAAAGTGACTAGTAAAAATTAAGCACAAATATAGAAGCTTCCAGGAAACAGTTGTGAGACCTTCGTAGCTATACACAGTATTAAACGTGACTGTAAAACTAGAAAAGCGTCTTTTGCTACTTCTGTGCTCCTTACAGATTTTCTAAATTTGGAACTAACCTTGAATTAGAATTTGGAGTGAATTTAAGATATAGCAGGTACTTGTGAACAATTTCATATATTGATGTTTCTCTGATCAAAGTGTCTCCTTGCTCACCACATTCAGGAATGGATACTGGTGTATAATTCCACATTTATATAGACTTCCAACCTCAAAGCTTGATAATTTAACAGTAAATTTCATTGTCACTCCATTGTCACTAGAGGATAAAAATACCTAATTTTTTTTTCTGATTCTGTATGATACATGCTTTACAACTGAAAAATATAAAACTAGAAAGTACTCAGAATATACAGGCAAACTTAGAGGAAGCTTCTCTTCAGAATGATGTTTTTTTTTACTTGAAACAAATTTACAGTGACTGTGTAGTATTAGGAAGTGCAAAATACCACCATGCCACTTCTGAAGCATGTGGTAAGCCTGCTGCTGCAATGAGGAAATGACTGGGATAGGCTAACAGTCTTTCAGAGGAAGAAAAACCAATTATTTAATAGGGGTAATGTACAGCACTACTATACAAATAATAATAAAATTTACTGCCCAACAGTAGACAAGTAAGAAAATAGTTTGTGTTCCCACTCCTTCCGTTCTGAAAAACAAGTAAAAAAAAATCCAGGTTCCTGCACCACACCGATAAATTGTGTGATCAATGGATCCCATTTCTGATTCTGAAATTATGAATTGTAAGTCAACCTAAGTGCACACTGGACACTTAGAGGAAATGGAGAAGGCTCAGAAATATCAGTAGACTTTCTAACATTCAGGAACTTTCCATATGTTTTAAACCATGAAAATGTCAAATCCTCCAGGATACAAGCAAACTCTCCACAAACACACAATTAGAGAGATTACTAACATTTAACACATTTAAAATTTCTTAAGCTTAAAAAAAATGATCATTATATGTATAAATTTCCAATCAGAAAATACTGGTAGATAATAGCACTAATGGATAAAGTACCTGAAGGAACTCCCCCTACTTCATTAGAGTTTTGAAAGTTACAATTTACAAACATACGTTAAAAAAAAAGATACATGATGAAATGGTCAATGGATTTCCTACTTGTGTCTATGTGCTGTAATTTGTGTTATATTTTTGTACAGTTTTATCAAAGCTCCTCAGTTATAAAGAGCATTCTGCTTCTGTCCACCACTTTTATTTGAAACAGAACTCTGATCAACTATTACATGACTCTTGGATAGCATGCATATTTCTTTATAAACTTAATAAAAATATACAGTCAGAAAAATGAATGCCCCAAACAGTCACTGCATTATTCTACTGACAGTATGAAGTAATTCATTTGAAAACTATATAAGAGTACATAATCAAGATATTTTTGATAGAGAAATGCCCCCGCATATTAAAAAAGAAAACTAGCTTAAATATTTTGAGGCAACACAAGAAATCTCCTGTTAGTTGCCTGGTAACCTTATTTAGAGTGGCCATTTCTAAATCATACCAAACAGCTGTTGAAAGATTGAATTGTGGCCCCAAAAAAGAATTTTTCCTTTATTCCACGGTGTACTATCTATTAAATGTTTTTACATTTAAAATGGCACAGAGTTGAGTATTCACATTTTACTTATTGTTCACTTGCTTCTAGGCACTCATAGTAGTTAGCTACCCAGGAACAAATGTCAAAAGCAATAAAGTAATACTGCTTAATTTTCAAATTAATGTATTTGTTTTTTGCAAGTCCTCTATTCCACTTCCCACTAGAAAGACCCTTCTCACCCCTAACAGCCTGGAGAGACATGTATAAACTCTTCAGAGCATTTGGTCTGACCAACTAATTTTGAGTCTTCTCTTTTTCAAATGTAAACTGTGCTAGTTTACCAACTCTGTTGAAACTTTGCTTCAGACTTTGAAGTGCCTGTAATACATAGCCTAATATGTATATTGCCTATATATTTTGACATCATTCCACAACTTCTGTAAATCCTCCTAGGTCCTTATTTTTTTTTTAAAAATAAAGATGGCCGTTGATAAAAATTTAAAATGAAGACAATTTTTTACTAATAAATATATGAGGATTCCATTGGAACTTAGGACAACAAAGAGATTAATTTCAAAAATATTCCATTTTACAAGAAAACAAAATAGCTCATGGAGTCCTCTACTATCTCAAAAAGCTGTCTGCAAGTCTCTGCTGCATTATATACAAACAATGTGTAATATTTATCTTCTGTGTTATACAGATGGTGTTTAGTTGGAGTTATATTTTTCTTTTCTAAAATCTTAATTAAAACAATTCAAGAAACCTTCAAACTTGAACCTTCATTCAATCACTTTAGTAATTTATTACTCTGGAATCTCTTTTCATTAAAATTATTAGGTTTTTATGATCAGTATTCTTTGTTAAAGAATTAACATTGCATATACTTTATTTCTTGAGAAAATTTCAGTGGAATATTCCTTTTTAAAATTCAAGGGAATTGCCACTCCTAATTTTCTCACATATCAAGATCAAGGCATTCTTTGAAATCATGTATTCTGTGCAACTGACAAGAAGTTTTAGATAATGCAGATCTGAAACATGTAACAATAATAAAGTCAATGAATAATAGTTTAGTGGGAGATTTATTTTGGGATTCAGTAACACTACCATTTTATTTAAACATGATATTTCCTAGTTTTTGCAAAATGCTTTGATGTAGAAAGCCTCTTTTTTCTTTTTCTTACTGTCAATGCTGTACATGTAAAGAAAGTGTACTGAAATATATGCTGCGTGGATGATCAAAATACTAAGTTAGCAATCCTCTTGTATTAAACCATCTTGAGTTTTGCTTTAAAATTCATGGTTTATTTAAAGAAAATTTTCTGCATCCTATTCATATCTGATTTGTAGGGGCACTAGTTTGCTATTCAGGTTCATATTAGTGCCTTTAATATAATATTCAACAAGAACACAAGCTAATAAATATTAAATAAATAAATTATTCTGATTTGCAGCACACCTCCTTAAAGGAAATAGATAAAGATGAGTGATAAGGGGAAGGACCTCAGAAATAACTTCCTTAAAGGGGAAGGACCTCAGAAATAACTTCCTCACAATAAGTGTCCAAAAATTTGATTGTTTTATCTGGTCAATATCTCAAGCTTCCAAACTTCTTAAGTTTACAATATCCAGGATGGCTTTATTCCCAATACACTGACAGATGTGAGTCTGGAGCTGGAATCTTCATGAAGTAGTCTATTGCACATAGCTTGATTTTATATATCTAATTCTTACCTTTTTTTTTTTAGATTTAAAGAGTTTTGTGCAAAACAGAGGTCTGAATTGGTACTTATTTTGGTGTTACAGCAATTAAGAAACTGACTTTTTTCAAAGAACAATTTGACTGTTTAGAGTGCTTCCTCAACTGAATGCCAGTTAAGATTTCAGGTACAAAATAAACTATAAGTGAAAATTTGAGTAGTTAAGTCTCTAACTACCTTAATGAGGGAGCAAAACCAAATTGCTATTTGTTTTTCCGTATTATAAGCTGCACATGTGTTTGCAAAAAATGCTCATACCAGCCATTAGCAAGGATTATTTAAATAAAAAGCACAAGAGGAAATTAATATTTCTAATTGCAAAATCTTGCCACTACTACTGACTGACAAGGCAATTGTAAACTTTGACGTGAAATCCACTCACTCACTGCTTCATTGACTCTTTCTGGGTACCTTTTGATGGGTGTAAGTATACTGCAAAATATACATAATACATTGCTTAGTCATCACCTTCCAACTCCCTGTTTTTCCTTTTAGTTTTATATGTTTCCATGTCAGTGTTTTTTTCCCATCCTCAATCCTTGACCTGCCATCTATGCCCGTCTCAACAAACTAACCTCCGTCTGCAGTTTTACTGTTCTTTTCTTGCATGGTTTGTCTTTACAGTTTATCCTTGGTCTGAGCCAACGTTATAAGGCTGCACCATATGAGATGTTGGCCTGCAATCACAGGAAGCACCATCTCAGGAATGGGGAAGGTAATGATGCCATGTACAATGCTACAGGCATCTGCCCTAATCTGTCCCCTCAGACTGTTAGCTGCTGCCTTTCTTGTTGTTGCTGTGCTGTCCTAGAGCTGAAATTGATTTTAAGGCACAGAAAACACATCTATCGAAAAATTAAGCAACAGGTTGACAAAGGATGCAAATACTTCTGCATAATTATTACCAGGATTATACTCGGACTTTTAGGCAAAATTAAACCTGAACTAAAAAAAAACCACGGGAAATCCTGTATGTTTTAATATAATATTTTAAAATATGTACCTGTCATAAAAGTACATACAACTTTAAAAGTACATACAACATAAAAGTACATACAACTCAATAACTGCTGCTCTTTAAACCCAAGACTTTTCCTTCATTACTGCAATAAGAATGTCTTTATTGTCCTCTGTCTTTTCTGTTAGAAGAAATCTAGGACTACTTAAAGGAAACAAAACTTATACTATTAGCTTTGTTCACACACTTCCACCACAAACACCAAAACCCTTGTTTGAATGTTTCCCTTCACATTTGAGACTGTTTGCTGATTTCAATGAAATTTTGCAAGGCAGAAGTGATCTCAAAGATGTATGTTTCCTATGAGGTTTGTAAAAACAAGCAGCCAAACAGAGGAGAGACAACTTGGGTTAAGACTAGAGTACGATCTTCATTTTCTTATATGTCTTATTCTTATATTTCTTATATACAATACATACCCACAGAGATGTCCAAAATTCCACCACTTACGAAATTGTTTTTCTGCACACTGCTCCCCTTCATTAGTTCATCAGTACTCCACATGCCTTTTCTTACATGCTTTATTACTTCCCACAGCCCACAATCCACCATTCCAGGAAATTGAAATAAACTCTCTAAAGGTATACTTACTACAAGATCATGCCAAAAGTAATGCAGAAGCAACCCATCCTTCTCTCCCACAGAGCAGGAGACAAATGTTGTGCTTATGTCTAGATCTTAAACTAACACATTACTTTACAAAAGGAACGTTTTTGGATAAGGCAATACTACAAGCTACAACTAATCTTGCCAGCAGGGCCGACTCTCCCCCATTCTGCCACAGGTCAAAGACCTACTAGACTTCTATGGAACATTTGTTTTAATAAAAAGAAAAATCAAGCAAAAATTCTCATTCTACGATTATTTTATTACTGTAAGAATTTGCAATGTTCAATCACTGTAATATCTAGAAGGGCAGTACCACTTCAACCTGTTACAGTCTCTTTCTCTAAAATGTATTAAATTTCTTCTCAACTAGGCTACTGAAGGGCGTACTGAGAGGGTAGATAACTTTTGTAAGAAATGTATTTTTAAACATTTGTGAAATCCTGGATTTTGCCTAATCTAAGCCAAAATTGCAACGCTCTCCTGAAGTGAAATGGAACACTGCCCAGTCAAGCCAGTGGAGGACCTGATTTCAAATCTTTTCTTACCCCAACATAAAAGGTATCTTTTCTATAGGGAAGGGTTTGCTGAAAAGCAATTTTTTTCCTTATTTCCTTATGGTGATTCCAAGTAGACCTCTCATAGAATTAATCATACACTTGCTAGACCTGCAGAAATATCATTGCTTTCAGTGGTAGGACTAGGTATAGAAGATATCATTATTTCTATAAAAATTATGACTATATGAATTTATGCAGTTTGAGCCACATAAATTCTGTCTGGAGCTTTAGAACCAAGCTCTGTAAGCTCTGTCTGAGATAATAGGATGACAAGATGCTGAAACCAATAAAGAAAACCACCAAAGATCAGGGCAGAAGGAATATTCCTGAGGGAAGTTTAGGAGCTTGAATTGCAGCAACTGTGACCTTAAGGCACCTAAATATTGAACTGAGGTTGAGACTTAGCCTTGAGCACCTACATTCTCCAGATCAACCCAAGCCAACATAAGTAAGAATTCTAACTCATCCCACACAGTAGTTCCAAAGAATTTTAACTTTCATTTTTCAGCTCTCTAACCAAGTATAAACTAATGATCCCAAAGGAAAGATATAAACTCATATATTTCAGGCCAGATTGACTTTCTAACTGTCAAGAGTTGAGAGGAAATTTTGTCTGGAAATGTTATGTCTTAATTGTCTCTTGCACGGTTTCTTAAGTTTTACTACGAAGCACCACCCAGCACAAACTAGTAGTTTGATTCAGAAGAGCATTGCCTGTGCCTATGTTTGATCTTTTTTAGGTACTAGTCCCCCCAAAATCTAGCACCTAACTTTCAGCTGCATATAAGAAATAAAAAAGTTAAGATCAAAATATTTTTAATAGTCACAGAATGGTATGAAGTAAACTACTTTTCTACTATTAATTTCCAAATGAGTTTTAGCAGTGAGAGTGATTCTTTTTATTGTTATAATGTTAATTAAACAATCCTCTCACTACAATCCTACTATTCCACATTTTTAAAAGAATGAATATAGAGTCAGATTTTACAATATTCTTTATTTATATATAGTTATTTTGAGGTAGTGCAATATGATCAGGGAAAAATACATCTAAACCAAAAGTTTGGGTATAGATTCAAACATGCAGTGTTTCTGGATTTGAGAGGAGTCTCTTGCTTTATGAATGTAGTTCATCTGTGGTAGGAACCTTACGAAAAGCATAGCATCCAATTTATAACAGGTTATTTTTGCTGGCTTTAAAAATCTGAAATTATTTAAGATTTTTAAGATTTGAATGAAAGATAAATACTGATCTCTTAAATGTTTTGTAGTTTTGTGGAATAGTGATACTTTGAAAATGTGTTTTGAAAAAATGTTACTGTACAAATAACAGAACTGCCAAAATGCTCGGTTGCTAAGTATAGCGGAGGCGGCCGACCCCAAAAACTGTTACCTGTATAGTTTGTCCATGAACCTTTGTCAGATTCTGTTAATTATGCAATATCTGCAAAGATAACAAAGTCCGATTGTGTTGTAGTTTTGTTTAGTGAGGGGAGGCCTAAGGTGGTAGCTTCTGTAGGAAACTGCTCTCCTTTATTCAAGGGACTCGGCCGGGCCTAGGCTGGACCCGCTGCTGGCCAAGGCCAAGCCAATTGGGAGCAGAATGTTCTGTGATAACGCCTCTGCGATAATATATTTAAGAAGGGGAAAACAGAAAAAAAAAGGGAGAAGAGAAGATGTGAAGAAGCTGAGCGGGGGCAGAGGCACAGAGGGGCGGGCACAGGCCTTGTGGGCCTTGCAGGCCTCACCCTCTGGCCTCTCGCTGGGTGGCCGATTGGGCCTGACTCGGCCCAGCCTGGCTGCAAGAGGTGGAGAGGAGATGAGATGGATGATGTGAAGAGATTCTGAGAGGCGTCTGCCAGCCTGATGTGAAGAACTTTTCTTGTGAGAGGAACAGTTGCAGATGCCAAGGTCAGTGAAGAAAGAGGGGGAGGAGTAATGCGGCTCCTGGCCAAGATTCCCCTGCAGCCTGTGGTGACGACCATGGTGAAGCAGGCTGTCCCCCAGCAGTCCATGGAGGTCCACGGAGGAGCAGAGATCCACCTGCAGCCCATGGATGACCCCACACCGGGGGAAGTGGATGCCTGAACGTGGCTGTGGCCCATGGAGGGCCTGCTGGGGCAGCTGTTCTAGAGAGACTGCACCCCATGGAAGAGATAGAATCATAGAATCATAGAATGGATAGAGTTGGAAGGGACCTTCAAAGGTCATCTAGTCCAACCCCCCTGCAAGAAGCAGGGACCTCCCTGACTAGATCAGGTTGCTCAGAGCCTCATCCAACCTGGCCTTGAATGTTTCCAGGGATGGGGCATCCACCACCTCTCTGGGCAACCTGTGCCAGTGCTCTAAAACTCGCATTGTGAAAAATTTTTTCCTAATATCCAGTCTAAATCTACCTCCCTCTAACTTAAACCCATTACCCCTCATCCTATCACAACAGGCCCTACTGAACAGCCTGTCCCCATGTTTCCCGTAGGCCCCCTTGAGGTACTGGAAGACCGCTATCAGGTCTCCCTGGAGCCTCCTCTTCTCCAGGCTGAACAGTCCCAACTCTCTCAGCCTGTCCTCATAGGAGAGGTGCTCCAGCCCTCTGATCATCTTCGTGGCCCTCCTCTGGACCCTCTCCAACTGGTCCATGTCCTTCTTATGTTGGGGGCTCCAGAACTGGACGCAGTACTCCAGGTGGGGTCTCACCAGGGCAGAGTAGAGGGGCAGAATCACCTCCCTCGACCTGCTGGCCACGCTCCTCTTGATGCAGCCCAGAATGCGGTTGGCCTTCTGGGCCGCAAGGGCTGAGCCTGTTGTCCACCATCACTCCCAAGTCCTTCTCCTCAGGGCTGCTCTTAACCCATTCTCCGCCCAGCCTGTATTTGTGCCTGGGATTGCCATGACCCAGGTGCAGGACCTTGCACTTGGCCTGGTTGAACTTCATGAGGTTGGCACTGGGCCACCTCTCCAGCCTGTCCAGGTCCCTCTGGATGGCATCCCTCCCTTCGAGCGTGTCGATGGCACCACACAGCTTGGTGTCATCGGCGAACTTGCTGAGGCTGCACTCTATCCCACTGTCCATGTCACCGACAAGGATGTTGAACAGGGCCGGCCCAACACGGACCCCTGATGGATTCCATTGGTGACTGGTCTCCACTTGGACATTGAGCCGTTAAACACCACTCTCTGAGTGCGGCCATCCAGCCAACTCCTTATCCACCGAGTGGTCCATCCATCGAACCCGTGCCTCTCTAGTTTAGCAAGAAGAATATCATGCAGGAGATATCCGTTGCCCGTTCCTTGTCCACCAATGCTGTCACCCCATCATAGAAGGCCGCCAAAGTGGTCAGGCACGATCTGCCCTTGGTGAAGCCATGTTGGCTGTCACCAAACACCTCCTTGCTCTCCAGGTGCCTTAGCATGCTTTCCAGGAGAATCTGCTCCATCACCTTGCCAGGCACAGAGGTGAGACTGACCGGCCTGTAGTTCCCTGGGTCCTCCTTGTTCCCCTTTTTAAAAATGGGGGTTATGTTCCCTCTCTTCCAGTCATCAGGGACCTCACCAGACCACCACGATTTCTCAAATATGATGGCCAGTGGCTTGTCAACTTCATCCACCAGTTCCCTCAGGACATGCGGATGGATCTCATCAGGTCCCATGGACTTGTGCACCTTCAAGTTCCTTAGATGATCCCGAACCTGCTCTTCGAGCATAGTGGGCAGTTCTTCATCCTCACATTCCCTGCCTGTGCCTTCTACAGCTTGGGTGGAGAGACAAGAGCCCTTGTCAGTGAAGACTGAGGCAAGAAACTCATTGAGTACCTCAGCCTTCTCCATGTCCCAGGTAACCACGACACCCGTTTCCTTCCAGAGGGGGCCTACATTCTCCTTGGATTTTCTTTTGTCCCCTACATGCCTGTAAAAGCTTTTCTTGTTACTTTTTATATCCCTGGCCAGATTCAATTCCATCAGGGCTTTAGCCTTCCTCACCGATCCCTCGCCGCTCACACAGCCTCTTTGTAGTCCTCCCAGGCTAACTGTCTCTGCTTCCACCCTCTATGGGCTTCCTTCTTTGCTTTCAGTTGGTCCAGGAGCTCCTTGCTTATCCACACTGGCCTCCTGGTCTTTTTGCCTGTCTTCTTCTTCATCGGGATGCACCTCTGCTGAGCTTGGAGGAGGTGCTCCTTAAATGTGGACCAACTTTCCTGGGCCCCTCTTCCCTTCAGGGCTGCCTCCCATGGCACTTTGCCCATGAGGTTCCTGAAGAGACTGAAGTCCGCCTTCCTGAAATATAGGGCAGAGAGCTTGGTGTGTAGTTTCCTTGCTGCCCTGTGGATCTTGAACTCCACCGCATCATGGTCACTGCAGCCAAGGATGTCCATCAGTTTCACATCCCCCACCAGCCCCTCCCTCTTGGTGAGCACAAGGTCCAGCATAGCACCCCTCCTTGTTGGCTCCTTTATAGCCTGCAGGAGGAAGTTGTCTTCCGCGCATTCCAGGAACCTCCTGGACTGCCCGTGCCCTGCCGTGTTGTCTCTCCAACAGATGTCAGGGTGGTTGAAGTCCCCCATGAGGACCAGGGCTTGTGACCACGACGCTGCTCCTATCTGCCTATAGAGCGCCTCGTCTGCTCTGTCCTCCTGGCCAGGCAGCCTGTAACAGTTCCCCACCGTAACATCCCCTGTCCGTCCCCGTCCTCTGGTCTTGACCCATAAGCTCTCTGTCAGCTCCTCCCCCATCCCCAGGCGGAGCTCCATTCACTCCAACCGATTGCTGACATAGAGCGCGATACCCCCTCCTCTTCTTCCCCTCCTGTCCTTTCTAAAAAGCCTGTACCCCTCCATGTTGACGCTCCAGTCACAAGTTGTCCCACCACGTCTCTGTGATGCCAACAAGGTCGTAGCCCTGCTCATGTGCACGCATCTCCAGTTCTTCCTGTTTATTCCCCATGCTGCGTGCGTTGGTATAGAGACACTTCAGCAGCGCCCCCAACAAAACCGACTTGCTGGCTGCAGTGACAGGTGTTCTTTTGTATCGCAGTTTAGGTTCATTTGCACTTACCTGCGATCCTTCCCTGACTTCTGGGCACTTGGTGCTGGCACTGGCACCATGCTGACAGCCGTGGGCTGAACTGTGCTCCCCCTCCCCCAGCAAAACCAGTTTAAAGCCCTCCAGATGAGTCTGGCAAGCCTTTGACCAAGCATACTCTTTCCCTTCTCGGTCAGGTGCACGCTATCTGCCCCTAGCATCCCGGGCTTCTCAAAGCACGCCCCATGGTCGAGATACCCAAAGCCCTGACTGTAGCACCGCTCCCTGAGCCATGAGTTGACCTGCCAGATACATCTGGCCCTTTCAGGCCCCTGCCCTTTGACTGGGAGGATTGAGGAGAATACCACCTGTACCCCAGAGTCTTTCACTGCAGAACCCATGGCCCTGAAATCCCTTTTGATGTTTCTTAGGCTGCTGCTGGCTGTGTCGCTGGCACCCACATGAAACACCAGTAACGGATAATAGTCTGTGGGCCATCTGAGGCTAAGTATTCTCTTGGCGACATCCCTGATACGAGCCCCCGGGAGACAGCACACCTCCCGAGAGAGCGGATCGGGTGGGCAGATGGGTGCCTCCGCACCCCTCAGGAGGGAGTCACCCACTACTACCACTCCGCCTCCCATGCCGGAGCAGTTTCATGAAATACTGTGGCATATGGGTGGGACCCCGTGCTGAAGCAGGGGAGGAATGTGAGGAGTTCTTCCCTCAACTATGAAACAGCAGAGTAAAATAACGCATGATGAACTGAACGCAACCCCCATTCCCTCTTCCCCCCTGTGCCGCTCGGGGTGGAGAGGTAGTAGAGATAATGTTAAGCCTGGGAAGAGGGAGGGGTGGGGCAAGGTTTATCTTGTTCTCTCTCTCATTCTCCTGCTGTTTTTAGTAATAAATGGATAGTTTCCCCAAGTCGAGTCTGTTTTGTCTGTAACGGTAAATTTAAGGATTTTCTCCCTGTCCTTATCTCAAACCTTGAGCCATTTGTCTTATATTATCTCTCCCTATTCTCTAGGAGGGTGGGGGGAGTGAGAGAGAGACTGCGTATTCTCGTCCCAATCAGGGTTGAACTATGACAGATTGTTATTTTAAAATTAAATAAGATAACAAATAAAAGAGTTCTCTATCGAGGATTCCTATCTTCCAACAAGGTTAATCAGGTAACTGCTATATATCTGCACACTATTATGATTATACAGCATTTAGGAAATCCTAATAGATTTATTTAAGATTATTTGTTGTTATTTTAGTATTGATGACTTGATAGGGTTTTCAGGTTTTTTTTTAAATTCATGGATGAGAAACAACAGGATTTATGGACTGATGTGTTGACTGCTGTTACCTAGTGTCCTTTAGAGTTCAGTTCTAATAAAATTTTTCTCTGCACTTCCTTATTGCTGCTTTCTTGTGTGCATGTTGGACTTCTGAGACATTAGAACACAAACACTGAAGGACTGGAAGGAGTATGTTTTCTGGTGGGGGCTGTCATTATCTGTCCTTTAGATTCCTACCCTTTATTCCTATGAGAATATCAGCCTGAAAGATACGGTGTCTAGATTGGAGCAGGGAGTTAAAATAGACTGGCATCTAGATTCAGGTAAGCAACTGAGCAACTTGAATAAATGCTGAAATACTCAAGTGAATTCTGTCTTTCACTTGAGTGAAAAGTCCAATTTCTCAGCAAGGAAAGATGGAGCTAGCCATACCATGCCAAAGAAAATAAAAAGAACAAAAGAACAAAAGTTTGACACTAAACCCAAAAACATATGCAAAGCTTCTCAACTAGTCTTATCTTTTCCCATAAAATGCTGCAGTTGGTGGCTTTTAATCCAGATCCTATTCAATACCTTCATGTTGTTAACACAATTCTACCTTCATGATACCCAAGAATTACAGTTTTCGGAAAGCAACATACATAAAACCAAGTTTATTTGCTTGTAGTTGTCAAATCTGCCTTTCCAGTGAGACCTAATTCCCCAAGAGCCATGCGCTTCCTTTCAGGGACATATTCTCTCCTGATAATCTGTCATACAAAACACTGCTGGAGCATTGTGGGGATACAGAGTCCTTTCTATTAAGCATACAAGTCTGGTACTCCATCTAGGTGTCCACCCTATGTGCAATGGATAGTTACCATATTTCTTAGCAATCAAACATCTGACAATATTGCTTTTCTGAACTATAGTTTGAAATGGTTCCTCTCTTCTCTTTTAGCTGTTCAGGTATTTTAAAGAAACAGTAGTATGGAAGCCATGCTTAGAAATGTAGATTTTCCAAACAGCAGCTGATCCCTTAACCTTGTTAATACAAAGGACATAAGCTAGCTATAAGTAGATGTGACATTCACAGCTATTTAATACAGTAAATTGAGTTGCACTAACAGTGGATCTAGCATGGAGAAAACATTTTCAAAGATGTCACAATGTAGGAAGCATTGGGAGGAGCAAGAAAATGATCTTTTTTGGAAAAAAAAAAAAAAGCATTGAAAAAAATCAACATATGTAATTGGATATCAGCAATAGCTTCTATATGAGAATCATTGAAGACTCCTGCTTTATTTAGCTTTGGCAAAAAAGATAAAAAGCTATTGAGATCCATAAGAATGGAAGTAAAGATCACTGAAGATTTCATAAATATCTATCCATGAAATCAGGGATGGCACAGAGAATACAAATAGAAAATAATAATTTGAATCTTGCATTGTTAAAAAAAAAAAAAAAAAAAAAAAAAAAGAGACTACATCAGTAGCAGTCAAAAGTTTAAAAATCTGAGAGAAGCTGAAATTGTTTGGATTTTCTTTTTCTTTTCACATGCATAGGATTTGTGGAACTAATTGCCAAAGGATGTGGTGGGACCAGATGATAGAAGTGTGTTAAAAAGGACATCTGACAGTTTTTCAAGGACCGTATCTTTTGTTCTGAAACAACCTATAGCTTAGAAAGTCTGTAAACTGATGAATACTGGAACCTGAGAGACTCAATGTTTGCAATTAATTTATCTTTTCTAAAAAATATCCAGGGGGATGATGAAGGCTAATTTCTGGTTTGATCCACAAGGATGGTAAATGAAGTTTGCTTGGTTATGTTGGCACAAAAAGCCAACCCAGTGGAAAAAGGTATTTTCTGTTGTATAGTCTTTGTAAAACATAGATGGAGTGCAGGAAGACAACAAAGATGCCAGATAGGTCACAGTGCTTTTTTCCAACATGGTGATTTCTGTGTTTCTTGTGCTAATTTTTATGTCTCCCGAATTCCCAGATTAGTCATTTTCTGCCTAATTAGTTTACAGTAACATATTCTGTGTTATCCTGTTTTAGTTAATCATAATTATGTTAAGAAGTCATGACATTAACATTCTCTTGGTATATTAGTAATATGTTGATCATAGAAATGTTGATCATAGAAATGTATTAACTTTGCCACAAAAATATATTTAATCCAAGTTTATTTTCCCTTTATTAAGCTTCCTGACTCCTTTTTGTTTCAATGGCTCTTATTTAGAATAACATAAATAACAGTTTCTTCACCAAAAGTCAGCATAATTCCAGAGAGCTCTAGAAGACCTGAGCACTAATTCTGTGCAGTACTTCCACATGGAAAACATCAAGCTGTGAAAACGGTACTCAGTTTCAGGGTCCAAATTGGAAATCATACTAGAGAATCAGACGACAAAAATTTGAACTGCTGTCATGTAAGCCAGACAGTGTCAGAAAAAGGTCAGTAACAATTGACTGCAGTGGAGCTGCTCGAGTGAATACAGATTATCTGAGTGAAAAGGTGACACAGACTTAGATCCTAAGCTATTAACACAGATACCTGTAAGAAGAATGGGTACTGAGAATGCTTGTACTGTCATGGTATCAAAGTCATATGTTAAATTCAAGTTTATTATTAAAAAAATAAATAAATCAATGAGCAATTAACATTCAAGTAGCAAACATCACAACCTTCAACTCCAGTTATTTGCAAGGGAGCTGCATCAATCTGTTTTACTATTCTGAACTGTCAAATCATTAACAATCCAAAACATTTATTTGTATCAGCTTTATACAGGTGACACATGACAAAATTCCTATTCAAACACATTCCAGACATTAATTTCTACGCCTTTTCATCAAAATCCACTGTCTTCTCCTTATAATAGTTGCACAGCTGTATGTGAAGTGTGAAGTTCTATGCCTTCGCACACTGCGAGCTTTAAGGCAAAATTCCTCTTGAATAGCAATTCAATACTGAGATTTCATTATAAAATTCTTTCTTCTTGTAAAAATTTAAAGAGATAGCAATGTACAGTACTTTTTATGAAAAAAAAAATGGCACTGAAAAATACAAGTACTGTCATTCTGATAATTTCCTTTTTTTTTTTCTCTTGGGAAATACAGAAATCAGAATTTATCAGAAGCATCACAGGAAAATACATATATATATTTTTTTTTAATAAGAAGGTATTATTCATAATAAATAAAGCCAGGTAACTCATTAGGTGTAGAGGACTGCCACTGACACCTCAACATCGGCAAATAGTGCCAGTTGATGTCGAGTTTTATAAACATAAGAAAGACACTATTGGAATTTTTTGTAATGCACAGTACAGAATGGGCTCAGAGTCCATATTTACTTCACTTTTTTCCTGACGTAACTCTCATGAGCACAGAATTACAAAGAAAAGGAAAGCTGAGGTGGGCAATGCCAATATACACTTCCTTAAAAATCACGTTCATGACACTGTACTGGGTGCAGGTGCCCAGGCGCTGGCAGGTGCTGCAGGGGCAGCCCCTGTGCAGGGCGGCCCACAGGGGCAACCCAGTGCCAGGCACAGCCGGTTCCAGGCAGCCCCAAGGGACTCAGCGCAGGGCACAGCTGAGCCCCTCCGCCTGGGGTGGGCGCCTTGGGGAAAGCCTGGGGAAGGAAGGGCGAAACGCTGCCCAGCAGCCAGGGCTGAGGGAAACGCGGTGAGAAAAAGCCCTGCCAGCCGTGAAGGGAGAGCAGGAGGAAGGCAGGAAGTACAGGAGTTGCGAATGAAGGAACGAAGTGGAGCCAGGGAAGAAAGAGGGGTGAGTAAGATGTTTTCGTATTTCGTTTCTTTCTCATTATGCAACTTT
This sequence comes from Tetrax tetrax, assembly GCA_009806455.1. Classification (NCBI taxonomy): domain Eukaryota; kingdom Metazoa; phylum Chordata; class Aves; order Otidiformes; family Otididae; genus Tetrax; species Tetrax tetrax. Next base: position 257,556 of record WHYT01017432.1, read on the forward strand.
CTTTTAATTTGCAATAAATGAATTTTCCCCAAGTCAAATCTGTTTTGGCCATATCAGTAACTGATGAGGGATCTCCCTGTCTTTATCATGACCCATGCATTTTCACCTTATTTTCTCCCCTGTTCAGTTGAAGGGGTGGTGAGAGCTGGGTGGGCATCTGGCAGCCAGCAGAGGACAACCCTCCACAGAAATCATGGTTAACCTTGTAACTACCTACTTGTGGAAATCGAGTACATATTCAAGCCTTTGCAATGTTCAGTAATTTAAAACTATCCTCTTTATAAGCAAAAATGGCACCCAAAAATGCTGTCAAAAACATGTAAGGACTATATAGGTAATTGCCAAATTGATAGCATTTTACAGGGTGGCTGTATTCACAAATAGCACTTCAAAAGACACCTATAAAATAGCCTTTTTTGGTCTATTTGAAATTCTTAAATTTTCACTTTTTTTTTTAAAAAAAATGTTCAGTTTTAAAGTTAAGGATTAGATTCAGCTAATCAGGAAATATACCCACCTTGCGAACAGAAACATGACTTCTCTTTTGTTTATTTTTCTAGTAGTTTAACAAGGGAAGATCATTTCCATGTCAAAAAAATACATTAGGTAGGGAAATGGAATTGTCTCAGTCAGCACCACTGGAGTTTGGATCGGCACCTTTTCTTTGATTATGAAAGACTAACCTATTTGCAAGAACCAAATTAAGGTCTAGATTTAATAGTTCCTCTAGATATGTCAGATAATTAAGATCCTCCATGCACTTGTTATGAAATATTTTTCTTTACAAGGTATTGTGTTAAAAACTGGGAAGATGTGTTTCAGCAGAACATGCTTCTCTTCACACACATTACTCTGCACTGGGATAAAAGACTAACGCCTGGCTCGAATGCTTTCCACGGGTGGGGATTTACTTCACTGCAAAGATATCTGGAATCCTCTACCTGTCTTCTCTTTCCCGCTGCCTGTTTTGAGCTCCACACCCCGTCTCTAGCTCTGCCAGTGTACCTTCTTCTAGGTTTCATGAGGTCTGCTGGTATTTTTCCTCTTGACAGTTACATTAATTCTCCACAGTCTCTATAATGAAAGGTGAACAAGGTCTGTTCTAAGTTCTTTCTAATATCAGAGACAATTCTACAGGATATAAATACATAGCTTGCACTGACCCTCTCAGCTAATATCAGTGTTTTCCCCCTCTCTGGCTATTCAGAATATGCTAGGGAAAGCTGTGGTCTCTTTCATTTATATCAGTATCAACTCACAGTCTTTCTCAGCAGCTTAACAATATACCTCTGGCTGCTTCCTAGTGTCACAACACTAAAGGACTTGTATCTGGCTTTTGAGTCTTTTTCTGTCAAGTAAGTATTTTTGGATGGAAGACAGGTTCCTGCTACAACATAATGTATGAACTATTTCAAGGAGTTCACCAAGTTCTAGTGTGCAACCAGAAAATGATGGCAGTGAAAGGATAACTGGCTAGCCATATAAAACACTTTTAACTCCCCTCACAGTTCAGCTTAATAGTTTTCTTAAGGGCACTCATGTTTTTGTGGTCCCAATAAAGGTTAACAGAGGCCTGCTGTAGAAAATCTTAGGTCTGTTTAGCATGAGCTTGCTATGAGGTCAGCCCAAATAGGGGAGAGGAAGATCGGCAACATAGTCCCAGATTTCTTTTTTTTTGTTTGTCTGTTTTTTTTTCCTTCTAAAAATAGATATATTGTACGGACTACAGTCTTCATGCACTTTAATAGCTCAATATATGTTATAAAGTAAAAATTATACTTGAACACTTTAATACTTTTACTTTTCCTGATGGAGACACTGAGAAAGCTTCTGTGTTTATTTCATAGGCTGCTCGATGGCATAACCTTAACTTGCCCACTATTTCTTTCCCTGAAATGTGGTACAACCAGCTTTTGCCAACCAGTACTGCAATGTTTCACATATATCACCAGTTCTCAATCTTCTTCTCCTGCCTAGTGTTACCATGCAACAGCATGACTGGTGCTGCACTGCAAGGCAGTCAGTTTGATCACGGTTTTGACAGAACTGAATGACTGATATTTTTCTATACTGTGTCTAGAAAAGAAATTTGGCACAGGGTTATTTCAAATATGCTACTGCAGCACGGATGTAAGTTGGTCCTAAACTGATGCAATGTAAAGATTCTTGTGTTTTGAAATTGTTTCCTGTACTTTTTGCATCATTATTTTTTTATATATATATTCTCCTATTTCAAATCAAAACATACAAAATAATTTTCTTCTAGAGGACTTTTTTTTTTTTGTTGAGGTGTGCATGTGGATATTAATTCCAATAGTAATAATGCAAACTTAAAAAGGAGATAATTTTTTGCCTCAGCTCCCAGCTATGAATCAGTATAAACACACACAGAAAGCTTTAACCGTAATCCCCTAGATAATCATAGATGAGACACATGTTGGTTTAGCCACCTGGTGTAATTTACAATAGACTGAGAGTACTTCCAGCTGTGCCAGGTGTTGAACATCTCAGGGGAGCATTACAGAAACTGACTGCCACTGTGGCACAGGAGAGTTCGTTCCCTGCTCTCTTTTCTTGATTTCCATCACCTTTTGGTCACAATTCTGATGCTAGCTCCCAACAAGCTGAGTGATGTAAGAACTAATACCACAGCACAATCTCAAATAATCCTGTCAAGTGGGGTGTTCTGCTAGTTTAGGGTCACTTTGTATTAATATGAAGGAAAAAAAAAAAACAAGGCACGCTGTGTGCTGCCTTTCGGATCAAGTTCAATCAGTTATGTTACCTGCAGTACTTAAAGACCATTGCATGCTATGCAATATTTACGTGGACAGTCATACTGAAAAGAATAAAGACAATGTGTCTTTTCTAGTTATTTCTGGTGCAGTAATAAATACAGAACAGTAGAATGTACTGCAAAATACACTGAACGGTACATAGTAAGACTGTAAGACTGTAATTTCAATGAATGTGCTCTGGTAGAAAATTAAAGAGGACAGAGAAGACAATAGTTTCTTTATGTCACTGGAACTTTGACATAGAATTATGTCATTGAATTACAGTCTCACATCTTACTTTTTCATGTATGCAATTAAATTTCTTTTAATAATATGTGGAAAATGAAGTGGTGATGACAGCAAATAATTTTTTAAGTTTCGGGTTTTGTTTTTGTTTTTGTTTTTTTGAGGGTCTGCTTTGCAATAACTCATTGAGAACGGGAAAAAAAAAGAAGATATTTCTCAAAAAATTTCAAAGCCCTTCTTCCCCTTAATGTTTCATGATATGTTTGTTTTATTTTGTACTGGGTTACTTTCACTGAGAAATCATTCTTTTCATTGCATTGTGAAGCAGTTATTTATTACTTTTGAAAGAATCTGCAACCTGGAGAAAATATTTCTAGCAATGCAAACTTATCCTCCAAATTACTCTTTTTCCATCCAAATATTTTTAATTACTAATGGATGCATAAATTAATATTTAGACATGGTTGGTATGAAATAATGACAGAAGGGTATTAAGTTTTCCTGCCAAACCCTTCAAGAGAGGTTATGTAAGTAAAATAGAAACATATATTTCTTGATATAAGGCTCAAGACTGAAATTTCAAGTACGACATACAATTATAAGAAATACAGTTCCACCAATATGCAAGAATGTTACCTAATAGCCAATTAAAATAGTATTTGAATTCTTCTTCCCCCATTTTCTGTACATGCACAAAAGGTAGCTTATAGTAAATGAAAAACTGGCCAGCCCCTACTTAACCTATCTTAAGTCCATAAAGTTACAAAAGTGAGTTTTAAATTTCAGATCAATGACAAAATATCTACAAGCCCATCAGATAAGTTTTCACGTTTGATAACCAGCACTTCTTAAACCTCACTGCCAAAGGTATCAAAACCAAGGTACAAACCTATTACTAATAGCAGAAAGGTACTAAGACTGATTTTCTTAGGTGGCCTTTCAGCTGTATACCTCAATGTATGAGCCCTCTTTACCTGTCTTGTCAAATTTTGGTAGGACAACCATCTGGATTTTTGTGTGTGTGTGTGTGTTTTAACTAGTAGCAAAGATAAATAGGCTATCATGTTCTTTCTCTTTCAGATGATAACTTTCATGGACAGATAGGCATAAGGAAACTTCTCTTCCAATCCATTGTAGCACAACAGAGCAGAACCAAGGTATCAGGCACCTGCTTGAGATGTGTGGGACTATGCTACTCAGTGCTAAAAAGCAGCATTTGGTGATGTCTGCCCTGGTGGGAAGCATCTGATTCTGTGAATTTTTCTGCTCTACTCTATCCACACTTATACTAGAATGTAGGAGAAAATTTTTCACAACTAGTTACGTGCCCCCATCCAAGACAAGGTAAGTAAAACAGACCAGACCAGACCAGAACAGAATAGTTCCAGTTGGAAGGGACCTAAACCAATCATCTAGTCCAATTGCCTGACGACTTCAGGGCTGACTAAACATTAAAGCATGTTGTTAAGGGCATTGCGCAAATGCCTCTTGACACTGCCAGGCATGGGACATGTACTACCTTTCTAGGATTTTTGTTCCAGTGTTTGACCACTCGCTTGGTAAATAAATGTTTCCTAATATCTAGAACACCACCTGACACAGTTTTGAGCCATTCCCATGTGTTCTGTTACTGGATACCAGGGAAAATAGTTCAGCACCTCCGTCTCCACTTCCCCTCCTCAGGAAGCTGTAGAAAGCAATGAGGTCGCCCCTCAGCTTCCTTCTCTTCAAACTAGAGAAACCCAGAGTCCTCAGCTGCTCCTCATAAGACATTCCTTCCAGCCCTTCCACCAGGTTTGTTGTCCTTCTCATTCAAGGAGGACTCATTCAAGGATTGTATCGGTTTTGTGTAGCAGGGCAGGCTACAGTGGCAGCTTCTGCAAGAAGCTGCTAGAATTTTCCCCTTTGTCTGGTGGACTCGGCCATTTCTAGGACAGATCCACCACTGGCCAGGGCCAAGCCAATTGGTGACAGTGATAACAACGCTGTGATAATGTATTTGAGAAGGGGAAAATCAAAAAAAAAAAAGTGGAGAAGCAGAAGCGCAGGCAGAGAGGGGTAGGCATGAGCCTTGTGGCCCTTGCGAGCTTCACCCTTTGACCTCCTGCTGGGCGACTGTCTGGGCCCAACACAGCCCAGCCCAGTCGAGAGAAGTCAAAAGAGGAGATGTGAAAGAGAACCTGAGAGGCATCTGCCTGAGCCTGACTGTGAATAATGTTTTGTGAGAGGAACGGATGCAGACACCAAGGTCAGTGAAGAAGGATGGAGAGGAGTAAAGTTGCTCTAGGCAACATTCCCCTGTAGCCCATGGTGAAGACAATGGTGAAGTAGGCTGTCCCTCTGCAGCCTATGGATGTCCACGGAGGAGCAGGGATCCACCTGCAGCCCATGGAGGATCCCATGCTGGGGTAGCCAGTTCCTAAGAGAAAAACAAATGGTTTCCCATGGAAAAATGACCTGCACCAGAGCAATTCATGAAGGACCGTAGCCTGTGGAAGGGATCCCATGCTGGAGCAGGGGAGGAATGTGTGGTGTTCTTCCCCTGAGCAGGAAGGAGCATCAGAAAACAACATGTGATGAACTGACCACAACCCCCATTCCCTGTTTCCCTACCTGTGCCACGGTGGTGCGGGAAGGAGGTGGAAATAATCCAAAATCAATTTAAGCCCAGAAAAGGGGAAGGGGTAGAGGAAGTTGTTTTTTTCCTCTCTTATTATCCTGCTTTGCTTTTATTATTAATAAATTGACATAGTTTTCCGTAAGTCAAGTCTGTTTTGCCCATAATGGTAACTTGAACCATCTCTTCTTCTTATCTCAGACCTTGAGCTTTTTTTATATTGCCTGTCCCCTCTTCCCTCAGAGGTTTGGGAGAATGAGTAAGAGACTGCGTAGCTTGTTGCCAAGTGGGTCTGAACTGCAACAAGGACTTTCACATCACTCTTAAATTGTGGGGCCTAGAACTGCACACAGTGCTCAAGGTGAGGCTGCACCAATGTTGAATACAATGGGATAATCACCTCTTTTGACCAGCTGATTATACTGTGTTTAATGCATTCTGCAATACTGTTTGCTGTCTTGGCTAGCAGGGCAACTGCTGACTTACACAGAACCTACTGTCCACCAGCGTGCCCAGATCCCTTTCTGCAGGGCTGCTCTCCAGCCATTCCTCTCTCAGTCTGTACCTGAGTCTGGTGTTACTCTGTCCAGACATAAGCACAAGCAAAGTTCTAAACAAGCAGTGAAAGTTCTTCAAAATTATTTCAAGGAAGACCAAATAATGTGGTCATTTTTTTCTTCCATGAAAGCTTAAATTAGTCCACTTCCGGAATGGCTCATGTGATCCATTAGGGCACTCAATAAGATAATTTGTAAAACAGCTCTATTAAGAGTCTCAGAGGTAAATAGATCCTGTGAGCATTTCTACACCTTGAGGCTTTTGAGTACCCAGCCATTCAATCTACAATCAAAGGTACAGTATGCAGTCTCATAACTAGAAATAAGGGAACTACAGATACTTAGTGACTTCACTTGCACTCAGATTTAGTTTAAGTGCCTTTTAAGCTCTTTCTTCATAGACAAAAGGATGCTAAGTTACTTTTGTAAAGCACTGAAGTACCTCTGTAATCTTGAAACTGGGTAGTAAACGTCTAGCAGTCTCATCCAACTACTTGAACATCTCCAACTAACTATAGCTTATAAAAAATAACCCACATGAAACACAGTACCTCTCAAGTGCAAGCCGTTTAACCTTCCTTTAGCACCTACTTGGACGTCTCTACACAATTTAAAATGTTTTTTAAAAAAATAATTTTTTTTAGCTTTCTAAGCAAGCAGCAGGACACAGGCAGAGATTACATCGTCTGCCACTGATGTCATAAGGCTGAAACAAGCAATATGTTCCCCTGCTATGTTAGACGTGCATATTCTAAGGAGTCCATTATCACATAACAGGCCTATAGGAAAATTCTATGGGCTACAGAATAAAATAGTATTTAGTACATTAAGATGCCTTTCTTAGTACCTTAGTTTGAAAACCTACTCTTTTATGTAGCAACACTTTTTAAAATAAGTTTAACTAAATTTCACCATAATCAAAACCAATGAATTTCTCATCACCTTTACCAATTATACAAAAATGCTAAAAATTCCAAAGTGACAAAGAAAATCTTAACTCTAAGTCAGTGAAATGCAGAATTTTGCTATTCTGTTCTATTAAATTTTGTAGAAAGCTGTCCAAAGTATTCAACAGATATAATTCAATGTTAAAATGATAGATCTCATACACACACAAATATACATATCCAAGTCCTCAACAAACATCCCAGTACCGATGCTGTCACATATCTAAATGTCTGCTTTATGGTAGAAACAGAATACTAGATTATAAGACACCAAAAGATCAGATTAGTTCAATGTGAAATATACAAGTTAAGTTCAGAGATCTTCACTGGTCACCTTAGTTTTGTCCTTTCCTTTTTTTAAATCCTACTTTTATCCCCAAGCCTGTAATTTTCAATTTTTCTACTGATGGCCATCCCTAATTCCCTTCTGAATTTGCCTATGTTCTCTTACTTTTTTCCTAGCTTTCTCAGTACCTTTTCAAGACATGAGAATGCACCAGGTGAGTAGGAAGAGGCAGAAATCTGGTTGCAAAAGCAAAAAAAAAGATACAGAACCAGTACTTTGATCATTTATGCTGAACACATATTTTAATAACGACAGCTGAAAACTGTGCTTTTAATGGAGTCAAAGCAGAATATTTTTATTTTATTGAAACTCCCTTATAGCTTTATTTAAAAAAAAAAAAAATTACATCTATAAGGAGAAACTCTGATAATGTTTTCAGCTTTAAAAACGGTGCTTTAGAGTGAAATATTCTTAGAGCTTTTGCATTGCCTTATTAATGTGAAAATAATTAATAAGAAAGAAAATTATTTTAAATTAAGTATTTCCTTACATGTGTTTTATATGCCATTCTTTAATTTTTGGACTTTCAGCTCACAGCCACGTTAATTACACATTATGTGTGAATGTATTGCTTATGAACAAAAGACAATAAGCAAAACTGTGTAGTTTAACTATTGACACTAATAGGCTTTGAGTTGTCCTAGCACAAGGAAATACTTAGGTGCTTCCATAAATCACTGCAGAAAAAGTTAATCTTCAGACAGAAAGAAGATTATTTTTGGGTATGGGTATTCTTGTGCTAGTATCATATTTAACTAAAGTAGATTTTCAGCTCCTGTGGCATTTTTCCCCTGAATATGGGCATAGAGAGCAATCCCATCCTCTATCCTACCAAATTAAAAGCTTAAGAGGAATAAAGTATTCTAGTCTTTGTGCATAATTCTGACCATTCAGCTCCAAATTCCTGATTCACTCGGTATTTGTTTTGGTTTGAATTCTAGTTCTTTGAAATTGAACGGTCAGAATTATGCACAGAATTTCAGATGATGTTTTACTAACCCTCTGTTCAATTTACTAGTATTTTTTGAGAAAACTTAATGTTATTATCAGCTAAAAAATTTTGCCTGTTCATGTGATCTGTGATGAACTAGTATACAGAAGTCTCTCTTCCTGGACAATTTCCACTGATGAACTTCTAGCTCAATGCAGGTTTTGGTGATAAGATTGATGTATAACACTGCATCATCTGCTATTAGCTTTAAATTCTATTTTGGTTATTCTAGTTTTCAGAAAGCAGGTGATTGTGAATGTTATTTCAACATTATCCCTATTAAGAATGTCTGTAATTTACTGTTTGTGTCACATCACCTCTGAAAATATTGATTACTACTTAACTATGAAAAATCCCATTATCCACTTAGCCTGACACAGAGGTTAATGTTGATGCTGTTCTTTTAGTTAATGGGTTACCTTTTTCACAATCCCTTTACTAAGGTCTTCTTGTCTAAGTCCACTAATTTACCTTGTTGTACTGTACCAAATGCTTTTTACCAGATAGGAGAGAGATATATTTATTTTGCCTACAAAAATCACTTGTTCAATGAAAAAAACCCACCCAACACCTCCCTCACACCAAAGAAACAGCAACAAAAAAGAATTAGAATTTAATTTGTCATTATCTATTTTTCTGTTTAATCTTATTTCAACTATTCTTTCCCTCTAAATTTGTTCAGGACTATTGCTTCCTCTTGGCCAAGCGTCAAGCAACAACATGATACTTCTTGTTCTTGCTCTTGCCAGTGTAGATTTTCACCTAGCAACGAGTGGTGCTATTCGGTGCCATCATATGAATTATGTTTGTGAAATTTAAATATAAAACTCTTACTCATTGTACAAAATAAAAAACCCTATAATTAGACTTGTTTGCAACTTTAAGATTGTACAAAGTTAAACTACAGTTTTAGAATGACAAACGGATAAAGTGATGTAAGAACAGACATCCTTATTCAGTGATGGAAAGAAAGTCCAAATGACTGTTTTTAGCCCAGCATGACCTGTATTTCACTATAAAAATATTGCTTAGTCAAGCAGGAAGGTAGCTGCTAGGTCTCGAGCCACTGAGATATTTTTGGATAACAGAAGATATAATCTGTTGTGAACGTAGTTCACCAAAATGTCAGGTTTAAGAATAATTTCACCAAAATGTCAAGTTTAAGAATAATTCTAAGTGGCTAGAATTTTTTATGAAATAGACCTTGACCATCTTTAAAGTCTATTTGTCTTGTTATGTTTGTCACCCTGTGCTGCATCATGCTAACCATAAAAAATGGCAAGACAGTTAATGTACTCAGCACAGCCTTAAAGAAAATAAAAAAATAAACCCCAGTAAAACCAAACAAAAACACCAAACAGGCTAATTTCTCTCCTTACTTTTAACAAATCTCAGTATTTTACAAACAGCCCTTAGAAATAACTCTTTCAGATATCTGTGCTAGAGATCGTTTGCTAAGCCCAGTTTTTGAAAATTCAGTCAATTTAAAAAGTAAAGCATCTTGAAGACATAGCCAGGAATAACTGACAGATCCAATGACTACTACTTAGAATGCTGAATATATCTGCACTATGCTGCTACAAAATTTCTAGACAAATAGGATCCTAAAAGCAAGAATTTGCCATAAAACTTTTTGCACACACACTATAATGAAGTCTACACTAGCAGTTAAAAGATGTGGAATAATAATCAGAGTGGAATGTGGAATAATAATTTAAGGCAGGATCCCATGTTAGAAGAAAAACTGGAGCTTCTGAAAAGCTACATAAGAAAAGCTGTTAATGTTCTGTTCACCATTATGTGCTCAAGATATAACCTATTAGAATATATATATTTTTTTTTTCAATGGCTTTTCAAAGAATTCTGCATGGCAAGCTGCTGATTAAACCTTGGACAATTTAGATCCAGGGTGTAGTATGATGATAAATAAAAGTACAACTGAGAGACAGAAAAAAAAAAAAAATTCTGAGAATTTTAGAAAAGTTATTCAACTCCGGGAGTTAATGAGACTCTCCACTGCTTTTTACAGTTCATAGAATCATAGAATCATAGAATCACATGGTTGGATGGGACCTATAAGATCATCTAGTCCAACCGTCTTCCCACTACCATTGCTACCACAGCTACTAAACCATATCTTGTAGCTCCTCATCAAGCCGCCTCCTGAACACTGCCAGGGACGGCGACTCCACCACCTCCCTGAGCAGGCCATCGTTACTCCACATAGGTTTTACATTTGAAGTTGCTAATAAAAAAAAAAAAAAAGGGAAATGGCAAACAAGAGTATCAACATCAAAAAAAGCTGGATAAGGATTAGAATTACTCTATAAGCAAACTAACTTTCAGCTAACAAATCTCTATATATATATGTTGGTATAGTTAGGCTCATACTAGTACTTCTACAGAGATGAACAATGAAGGGAGAAGGGTTAAGGAGGAATGTTGCAAGAAATGGAAATAGTGGGATGGTCTTTATATCACTAATCTCTCTCTTGTATATAGGAGAAAAAGAAAACAAGAGAATGAAATATGCTTAGTGTGACCACTAAATACTGAGTAATTTCAAATGCTGTACATCTGCTATCAATAGTAAATTAAATTTCTAAAAATTACACAAAAGATAAAAGACTGATGATGACACTCGAGTGGAACAATCAGTGGCCTATCTTGTGTGGTTCAGGAAAATACGTTGTGTAGTTCAGGAAAACATCACTCTTACTTACTTTAAATCAGACACTTCAGAGTTGATTAAATACAATACCACTTTTGTACTACGAGAATGCAGAGACTTAAATGCCTTTCCTTCTCCTACCCTCTTAATACCACTTATTAACACATATAAATGTCTACTTTCTAAATATCACCTCCACTATCTGGTGTGAAGCTTTCAGTGTAGAATGGCAGAATTTAGCAAAAGCTGCACAGGGATATGCTTTGAGATCAGGCAGCTGCAACTGTATGTGATTCCCCAGGCTCTTAATTCCTCTACATGCACAGAGGAAGCACGATAATGCCATTTAGCCTTCTTCCACCAGACTGCTCATGGAAGGTGGTAAAGGAAAATCCCATATAAACAAATTTATTGTCTGTTTCAACATGTCCAAAGACTAGAAATTTCCCAAGTCCTTATCCTAAGAAAATCACCAAGTACCAGAAACTTCCATTTTGAAACAGGAAGCCAGCAACAGCTACACTTTCCAGGAAATGAGAATGGTCAACTGTCTCTTCCTAGGCTTCAGCACCTGTTACCTATCCAATGGCTGCATCAGTGGGAAGACGATCAGCTGAGATGCCAGCTGACAATCAGGCTGAAATAATTCTGATGAGCAGACCCCATTTAAAACTCTGCTCTTAGTCATACTCTGGTGATTTAGATCTTGCATTTCGATGTTCCCATTACATAAATACCATATGTTTTAAATCTTTCTTCATTTGAATGTGTCTCCGTGTTTCCAGGTATTTTCTTCATTCATCTCTGCTCTTATGCTGTCATGTTCAGAACTAAAACCAGCATTTCAGGCGGAAGACAAGACTGATATGTGCTGTAGCATTTTTCAGTATTTTTCTTTATGCCACAGGTTCCTGACATTTTGTTCACTTTTTGAATGGTTTCTAATTTACCAACACAGCAAAGTAAACATTAAGAGTGAGTTACAGAGCACTTCTTCTATTTATGAAGCATAGAAAGAAATGGTTAAGAATAAATATAACTAAGCCATATAAAATCTGAATATAAATATAAATAATATAATTTGATTCATCACCCATTGTAACTCAAATCAGACAGAGAAGACTCAAAAGAAACCCAAGAAGGTAGTGTGGGGACACAATCCAAATTGAGTGTCAGTGTTCTGATTCAGGGTCTGACCTTGCGTTGTGCTGGGCCTGAGCTTGCCCAGCAACAGCGACCTGACACTGGTGGGCGATGACTACAGAAACCCCTGAGGAAAGGTGTGTAAACAGCTCCCTGAGAGCCCATATGAGCGCTTCTGAGGTATGGCTCTCTCACGCCTTGGTGATCTCCTGTTACTTGTTACTTGGGATGCCAGGTAAGGATACTTTCCTGGGAACTGAGTGATACCTAGTAGGTAGATTATAAGCAATTTGTAGTGCAAGAAGAAGAGTCCTCATTCACAGGGTGATGTGATTGTTATCTAAGTGCCTTATCCTAATAAACCTCACTTTGTATCTCAGACTCAGAACCACATTCCTTCAAGGGGTAGATAGCAGCAGAGGATCTGATTGCGACAGGTAGAAGATTTTTACAACGCTGTACTGGGTCTGGTTCAGATAGAGTTCATTTTCTTCATAGAAGTCCTTATGGTGCTGTGTTTTGGATTTGTGACTAACACAGTGTAGATAGTACAGCAGTATTTTGGCTAATGCTGAATAGTACTTGCACAGTAGCAAGTCTTTCTCTTTTTACAACTCTGCCTCCTCCTGGCTAGTAGGCTGAGGATGGGCAAGCACTTGGGAGGGGATGTAACAGGACAGCTGACCAGGATGAGCAAAGGCATACTCCATGCCATATAATGTCGTGCTCACAATAAAAACTTGGGAGAGGCGAGAGGAGGGAATGTTGGGTAGGTAGCTCTTGCTCAAAGACAGGCTAGGCATCAGTCTATTTGTTGGAGGTTTTTCTTCCTTTTTTCTTATAAAACTATCTTTGTCTTGACCTATTGGTTTTTTTCACTTTTGCTCTTCCTATTCTTTCCCTTTGCCACTGTAAGGGGGAGTAAAAAAGCGGCTGTGTGTTGCTTAGGTGCCTGCTGGAGTAGATTTATATATGGGAAGTAATGAATATGAACTCTCTTCTAAGCAAAATGATAAAAAAAAAAAAAGTTTTTGTGTATTTAGTTACCTTTATTCACTCCCAGGTAATGTGATTGTATGCTAAATTTACTTCTCTGTTACGTTAAATAAAAATTTTGTTAGGCAGTTAAGCAAAATTGCCAGTAGCCCTTCCACTTGGAGCTGAATTTTTCTAGTGGTGGAAAATTGGAAAATTTACTGTGGAACAAAAGAAAGTGTACAGTTAGCTGACATTTCTCTCAGTAGCAGTGATAGCTTTGGGGAGGGGGGGACGGGGGGAAATATCACTGCTCTTACTTACCTGGGAGCAGGTGAGCAGTTCTTCCTGTTCAAGACTTAGTGCAGTACACCTGAGAAGACATGAAGGAGTAAAAAGAACCAACTAGGGTCATAGATGGCTGTTACACTGCCAAGAGGTGTACTTTCTCACCTCTAGTGCTCTGTATTATCCCAGAAATTAAGTCTCTCAGCCTAGGTACAAATAATTACTGAGGTTGCCAACAAATGAAATAAACTGTATTTGAGATGGAAAAAGACTTACTATCATTTAAATATAAGACATGGCAAAGACAATTGTCATCTCACCATCAGGAACACCTAATCTAAAAGGAGGGTGTGGGTAAGAAAGCTTTCTTAGCCCTCTCTAGCCAAAAATAATTGATCCATTAATCTCAGTTTATGTCATGGAAGTCACATTTGCTCAAGTGCAACTCTCAAAAGTGCCCATACAATTTTTTGGCATAATAAACTTTTCTATTCCATCAAATGATGTTGATATTCCATTTTCTGATGATTATTCTATTTAACTTATGTAAAATTCCTTCTACAGTTTAAAAAGAATTCTGAAGTTCTGAAGTTTTCCTCAGGTCTGTGGTGTGGTCCCAAGTAGCTAATGTGTCTATTATACTTTCAGTGTCAATTTTAGGTGAAACTATGCCTATAAACTAACAGTTAATTCCCCTAATGAATTCTCTGGTGTTAAGCTGACAACTGCCACTTAATTATATTAGTTTAGAGTGTTTTGCTTGGTGTGCAAAGAAAAAAGAAACACGCTACATGGGAGTAGATTAGAATGTAAAGACTGAGCTATGTCATTGTGGTCTTAAAATAATACTATCAGTGGATTCAAATTACTGCAGCCATTTTAACCTCAGTTTTGCATAAAAATGTATTCTAATTCAATTTGATATAATTTTTTCCTGCATTCAATGGATTTCACTACCTGTTTCTGATTTAAAAAAAAAAAAACCAAAACCCAAACAACAAATCCAGAACAAAGCCACAAGACTTTTATACCTGAAAGAATATTAATGCAAATAATCAATATTCCTTCTCTCCACAAAGAAAAATTTCCCTTTGAAATTTCCTTGAAGAAAGCTAAGCTGACACTGTACGCCTTTGGAAAGTGTGGCCCATGTAAGATATAATAGATATAATATGCACATTAATCATATTATATTTATTAATATAAACATTAATATTGCATCACTGTAACATTGTTATTATTGTTATTTATTTCCTGAGTCCTTAGATGACAAAAACCTGCTCAAGATACATAAGACAAAACAGGAAACTATCCTGTACAGATACTATCTTGGAAGATATGCATCATCTTGTAAGATTATTAAGTGCTTTTTAAAGCAAATGCTGAAGTGAAGAAAGCTCCTCTGAATCTACACTGATGGTATTAAGAGTAGAGTTTGGCTTCACTGATGTATACCTTGGCTTCACTGAGCGGGCAAGGCCCTCTACAGGCAGGTAGGAGTAGCCTCATGGTCACAAGCCCTGGTCATCATGAGGGACTTCAACCACCTTAATATCTACTGGAAGTACAACACAGCTGGGCACAGGCAGTCCAGGAGGTTCCTGGAGTGCGTGGATGACAACTTCCTCCTACAAGTGATAGAGGAGCTGGACCCTGTTCTCACCAACAGGGAGGGGCTGCTGGGGGACGTGGAACTCAAGGGCAGCCTTGGCTGCAGTGACCATGAGATGGTGGAGTTCAAGATCCTCGGGGCAGCAAAGAGGGTGTGCAGCAAGCTCTCTGCCCTTGATTTCAGGACGGCAGGCTTTGGCCTCTTTATGGATCTGATGAGTAAATTCCCTGGAGGGAAGAGGGGCCCAGGAAAGTTGGTTGATATTCAAGGACCACCTCCTCCAAGCTCAGCAGAGGTGCATCCCGATGAAGAATAAGTCGGGCAAAAATGTCAGGAGGCCTGCGTGGATGAGCAAGGAGCTCCTGGACAAACTGAAAGTCAAAAAGGAAGCCTACAGAGGGTGGAAGCGGGGAGGAATACAGAGAGGTTGTCTGAGCGGCCAGGGATCAGGTGAGGCAGGCTAAAGCCCTGAGGGAATTGAATCTGGCCAGGGATGTCAAGGGCAATAAGAAAAGCTTCAATTGTTATGTCAGGGATAAAAGGAAGTCCAGGGAGAATGTGGGCGCACTCAGAAAGGAAACGGGTGACCTGGTTACCTGGTTACCCAGGATATGGAGAAAGCTGAGGTACTCAAAAGGAGCATGGCCAGCAGGTCGAGGGAGGTGACCCACTACTCTGCTCTGTTAAGACCCCACCTGGAGTACTGTGTCCAGCTCTGGAGCCCCCAACATAAGAAGGACATGGACCTTTTGGAGAGGGTCCAGAGGAGGGCCACAAAGATGATCAGAGGGCTGGAGCACCTCTCCTATGAGGACAGGCTGAGAGACTTGAGGCTGTTCAGCCTGGAGAAGAGGAGGCTCCAGGGAGACCTGATAGCAGCCTTCCAGTACCTCAAGGGGGCCTACAGGAAAGATGGGGAGAGGCTCTTCAGTAGGGTCTGTTGTGACAGGACTAGGGGTAATGGTTTTAAAATAGAGTGAGGTAGATTCAGACTGGATATAAGGAAAAAAAAAATTACAATGAGGGTGGTGGAACACTGGAACAGGTTGCCCAGAGAGGTGGTGGATGCCCCATCCCTGGAAACATTCAAGGCCAGGTTGGACGAGGCTCTGAGCAACCTGATCTAGTCAGGGATGTCCCTGCTCCTTGCAGGGGGGCTGGACTAGATGACCTTTAGAGGTCTCTTCCAACCCTAACTATTCTATGATTCTATGATTCTATAACTCATTCCAGGTGGCATCTGTATGTGTTGCCTTGACACATGTAGGTGTGTTCACGCTCAGTACTTTGCATGCTGTCGTCTTACAGAATAGCAGTCATCGTTATTATTTATAGTTGTGACAAAGGTGAATATTTTGTATATTCACAAACTTTTCTAATCTCGCACTCCACATAGCACTTTATTTGTGCTGCAATAGTAGCTCTCTCTCTCAAAACAATGATGTTTTTATCCTGTTATCTTAAAAAGGACCGTAACTTTTTTTTTTCAAATACTGTCTCATTATATTTGATAGCTTTATTTCAGTTAATTCGCTGAGGAGTGGCATGTTTTATGTAAATCCTTAACTGCCACTTTCCAGTGTTGCTTATCATTACAAATTAAAGCATAGGATGCTTGGACTTTTGTTTTCAAATAGGCTTAAATTGCAGCACAATATGCAGAGTCATTTAAAATTACTGGAGGACTTCAAATTTTATAGCCACTTCAGTATGGAATTTGAAGCACTCCAATAATTTTAAATCACTCTGCATTGCACAAAGCAATATAAATTTGTTGGAAGTGAAATTTGGAAGTGATCAGTGTTCTGGGTATTGCAGCATACACTGGTTTAAAATTACTAGAGCACTTTAAATTTTTATAAGCACTTCATTTAAAGATCAAGGCTCTGGTCTGGGATGGTGTAATTTGAAGTTAGAGGTTTTCCCGCTTGAATTCAAATAAAAAAAAATAATAAATTAGAGCTCTTCTCAGAAGGATCTTACATGATTTTACTTGAGAAGAGATCCAAAATCCAATTTAAAAGAAAAAAAAAAGTAAACAAGGTACAATCCTGTAAAAGCTATCTCCTATTAATTTTAGAAAAATCCCTTGCAACTCTGTCTTTTGTTACAGTCCTCTGATGGATACTTTTTTTTTCTAGCACAAAGAGTAAATAAATGTCAGATAGATTTCAGTACACTTTATGCAGGTGAAATTAACTCAGAAGGACAGAAAAATTGTTAAGAAATCAAATGTCACATTTTAAACAAAGGCCTCCACCCTACCAACTCTGGGATTAAGTTTAAACTGTTATGATCAGTTTCAGGATCATGATAGAACACCTGAGTCTTTTTGCCTATTTTAGAGAATTGCTGATCTCTTTCTCAGCCTCAGATGCCTTGAGCTTCCATCATTATTCCTGATTCTTTCCTATTGTCTCTTTAGTTTTTCCTGGAGGGAAGAGCAAGGGAATAGGGAGCTGTTTGTTTTGAAATACAGGCCTATAGTTTAGCAGCAAGTAAGAGTTGAGGTATTGTGTGAGTATATGCGAGATCTTTTTGTGTTTAAATGACCCGCTGTCTAAGCTCAGTTTACAGAAACTTACAGAAAGTGAAGGTGAGCTGATGGACTGTGGTAGGTGAGGCACATGGAAAGGGGCCCACAATGATTTGGGCTCCACATTTAGGAGCAAAACCATCTTAGTTGCTTTAAGGTAATCTTCTTCCAAATAAAGCAAATCATGGCCCAGATAAATTTGACTTGTTTGAACTCCCTAGTGTAGTCAAGTTCAGCCTACTTCAACTATGATTTGAGGATTTTGGAGTAATTTTAGGGGCAACTTGCAAGAAGAGACAAGATAGCTGCAGGGGTGTACAGCTTCTCCCCACCACGTATCAAAAGCCATATATTTACAGATTACTGCCCCATAGTACAATCATATAATTATTACTGAAATGCAATGTCTCTGTGCCATACAAAGGTCAAGTTAAATAATTGTCATAGTTCCCTAACATTCTGATTATGTTTAAAACTGATCTTCTTTAAATTTGTCCCAAGCCCACCACCCATCTTCATGCTCAACAAGAAAAACAAAGAAAAAAACCACAAAACTCTAAGCAAAAGTATAATAAAAATGTACACATAATGAAGCTATGTAAATAAACCCCAACTATCCTTTTCCCTCTCCTTTCTGTATCTGTGCCTCATCTAGAATAATCTTGTAGGCTTCACAGAACAGGAGCATTTTTTAGATCTACTGTAAGAAGTTCAGTGCAGTACAGGTATTAATAGGTATACAACCCTCCATATATGTACAAACATCCATGTCAGCAGGAACTAAAATACTTACAGGATGGAGTTCTGTACCAGGTGCAGGTGCCCAGGCACTGGCAGTGGGGGCAACCCAGTGCCAGCCACAGCCGGTTCCAGGCAGCTCCAAGGGCCCCAGCGCAGGGCACAGCTGAGCCCCTCAGCCCCGGGCGGGCGGGCTCAGCTCAGGGAAAGCCTGGGTAAGGAAGGGCAAAACGCTGCCCAGCAGCCAGGGCTGAGGGAAACGGGGTGAGAAACAGCCCTGCCAGCCCCGAAGGGAGAGCAGGAGGAGGGCAAGAGGGGCTCCGGGCGCCCCGGCAGAGATGCCCCTGTCACCCCAGGAGAAGATCCTGGTGATGCCGGTTGTCCCCCTGCAGCCCCTGGGAAAGCCGCGGGCTGGGGTGGGGAAAAATGTGAGGAGGAAGGGGTGACAGAGAAGAGCTGCTGTGGGCTGACCACAGCCCCCCATTCCTTGTCCCTCAGTGCTGCTTGGGAGCAGGAGGTAAAGGAGTTAGGGTGTGAAGTTGAACCTGAGAAGAAGGAAGCGAGGAGAACTGTTTTCATGTTTTTATTTCTTTCTTACCGTACAACTCTCTTTTAATTGTCAACAAATGAATTCTCCCCAAGCTGAATGTGTTTTCCTTGTGATAGTAATTGGTAAGGGATCTCTTTGTCTTTATCTCAACCCACAAGCTTTCACATTCCTGTTCTTCCTTTCTTTCCACCCCATCCGTTGGATGCTGGGTGAGGGTAACTGAAGAGAGATGGATGGGAGTTTGGATGTTGGCTGAGGCAAACCCACGAAAGCTGGTTGATCTAAATCTGCTTCAAAGAATTTTCAGTAAAACAAGGCAAGTGTGAACTCTAAGGGTAATCTCAAATACCATACTACAGAGAGTGATAATTAGTTCAATTGTATATCTAAACTAGAGAACTACATCTAAAGAACTACAATGGTTTATACTAGTGAGAAACCCTCTCTCTGTTTTTTTAATAGGATGCCACTTTGACAGAGAGAGGCCCATGGATTTGATACAATTTTTTAAATTATTTGTTTCTTTTTCTCTTCTAATAGAAGTTAACCTCAATGCATACTGTCAAGCACTTCAGGAGTGATGAATAAATGAACTGGAAGCATGCCATGCATACATTCTGATTAGACACAAGTATGATGCTACTAAATATTCTTGGGTTCCAGAGGACTAACTTCTGGTAACTGAACTTTCACAGTCTGGCAGGCATCTTCACAAATGAATCCAGACGGGTTGTTCACAGTAACTTGCTTCCAGTGCCATTCTTACAATTTAATTGTAAATGAAACAGGTTTACTGTAAACAGATGTGAGGTTTCCCTGCCCCACTGCCGTGGAAAACTGAAAATGTAAAATAAATAATAATTTTAAAAATCTTTAACTGCAATGCTACACTTAACCTACAGATAAACTTTATATCTTCGTATAATTATATCTTTAATGACTTAGAACCACATAGTGGTTGAGGTTGGAACTGACTTCTGGAGATTGTCTAGTCCAACCCACTGCTCAAGCAGGGTCAGCTACAGCAGGTTACCCAGGACTGTGTCCAGCTGTGTTTTGAGTATTTCCAGGTATGGAGATGCTACAGCCTGTCTTGACAGCCTGTTCCAGTGTTCAATCACCTTTGAAGAAAGTTTGTTCTTAAATTTAAAGGTAATATCCTATATGTTAATTTTTGCCCATTGCCTCTTGTACTTTCACTATCTTCTTTGAGAAGATGGGAGAGACTACTGAAGATGAAGCCAGACTCATACTCAAACTTGTCCAAATGCCTCTTAAACACTGACAGGCCTGGGGCATTGACCAGCTCTCTAGGAAACCTGTTCCAGTGTTTGATCACTCTCTCTGCAAAGAAATAATTTCCAGAGTGCTCCAGCCCTCTGTTCATCTTCATGGCCCTCCTCTGCACTTGCTCCAACAAGTGCCCTTCTTATGTTGGGAACTACAGAGCTGGACACAATACTCAAGATGGGGGTCTCATAAGAGCAGAGTAGAAGGGGAGAATCACCTCCCTCAACCTGCTAGCCATACTTCTTTTGATGCAGCTGTTTTTCTATTGGTTCATATTGAGCCTCTCATCAACCAACACCCTCAAGTCCTTCTCCTCGGTGTTGCTCTCAATTCATTCTCTACCTAGCCTGTATTTGTGCTTAGGATTGCACTGACCCATGTGCAGAACCTTGCACTTGGCCTTGCTGAACTTCATGAGGTTTACATGGGCCCACATCTCCAGCCTGTCAAGGTCCTTCTGTATGGCATTCCTTCCCTCCAGCCTGTCGACCGCTCCAAACAGTTTGGTGTGGCTAGCAAACTTGCTGATGGTGCACTCAATCCCACTGACCATATTGCCGACAAAGATGATTTTAAACTAGAAGGAAGTAAATTTAGACTGAATATAAGGAAGATTTTTATTTTTTTACAATAAGGGTAGTGAAACACTGGAACAGGTTGCCCAGAGAGGTGGTGGAAGCCCCATCCCTGGAAACTTTCAAGGCCAGGTTGGATGGGGCTCTGAGCAACCTGATCTAGTTGAAGATGTCTCTGCTTCTTGCAGGAAGGTTGAAGTAGATGACCTTTAAGTCTTTTCCAACTCAAACTATTCTATGGTTTGATGATTCTGTGATTCTGTTTTAAACAATGCCGGTTCCAATACTGACCCCTGAGGAACTCCACTCACCGCTGGGCTCTAGCTGGACAGCAAATTGCTGACCACAACTCTTCAAGTGTGACCATCCAGACAATTCCTTATCCACTGAGTGATCCATCCATCAAGTTCATGTCTCTCCAGTTTAGAGACAAGGATGTTGTGCGGGACAGTGTCGAATGTTTTGCGAAAGTCCAGGTAGATAACGCCAGTTGCTGTTCCCTTATCCTTCAGTGCTATAACTCTGCCACAGATAACCACCAAACTTGTCAGGCACGATATGCCCTTAGTGAAGCCTTGTTGGCTGTCACAAATCATCTCCTTATTTTCCATGTGCCTTAGCATAGTTTCCAGGAGGATCTTGCCAGGCACAGAGGTAAGACTGACTGGCCTGTAGTTCCCTGGATCTTCTGTGTTTCCCTTTTTAAACATGGGGTTTATATTTCCCCTTGTTCAGTCAGTGGGAACCTCACTGGACTGCAATGACATCTCAAATATGATTGAGAGTGGCTTAGCAACTTCATCTGCCAGTTCCCTTAGGATCCGCAGATGTGTCTCATCAGGTCCCATGGACTTGTGTACCTTCAGATTCCTTAGATGGTCTCAAATGTGTTTTTCTCATACAGTGGGTGGTTCTTAATTTTCCTAATCCCTGCTTTTGCCTTCTGCAAATTGGATGGTGTGGCTAGAGCACTTGCCAGTGAAGACTGAGGGAAAAAAAAAGTCTTTGAGTACTTCAGCCTTCTCCATCTCCTGAGTAAACAGATTTCCCATTTCTTTACAGAGAGGGCCCACATTCTCCCTGGTCTTTATCCCCAGCATACCTAAAGAAGCTTTTCTTGTTGCCCTTGATGTCCCTGGCCAGATTTAATGCCATCAGGTTTCCTAACCTTATCTCTGGCTGCTCCAACAATTTCTCTCTATTCCTCCCAGGCTACCTGTCCTTGCTTCCACCTGCTGTAGGCCTTTTTTTGTGTGTGTTTGAGTTTTTCCAGGAGCTTGTAGTTCATCCATGTAGACCTCCTGGTATTTTTTCCTGAATTCTTCTTTGTTGGGATGTGTCACTCCTGAGCTTGGAGGAGGTGATCCTTGAATATTAACTATCTTTCTTGGGCTCCTCTTCCCTCAGGGCTTTATCTGATGGTACTCTGCACAACAGATCTCTGAAGAGGCGAAAGTCTGGTCTCCTAAATTCCAGGAGTAGTGAGCACCTCCCTCTCCACTTCATCTCCTCAGGAAGCTGTAGAGAACAATGAGGTTGCCCCTCAGTCTCCTTTGCTCCAAACTAGACAAACCCAAAGTCTTTATCTGCTCCTCAAAGGACATGCCTTCCAGCCCTTTCACCAGCTTTGTTGCCCTCTGGACACATTCAAGGACCTTCATATGCTTCCTAGATGTGCCCTCTAGGATATATGAAGTGTCAATCATATGGTTCAGGAAGTGACCTTTTAAAAGTGTAGGAATTTATATTAAGCTGAAGCTGAACAATGCAGTTCAGTTTTCCTCTACAGAATATCAGTGCTGGCTTTTTTGAATTACTGAAAATCTACAAGTCTTATTCCATAATATGTATTACTTCTTACAGTTTAACTGTGCTTTCCTTCTCCTATTTTTTCCTACTTAAGAAAGTTTCTTCCATTCAGTCACAAAAAAAAAAAAAAAGAATGCTTACTGGACATCTTATTCAGATTTATGAATGTTAACAACTGAATAGTGGATACGTGG
Source organism: Tetrax tetrax (assembly GCA_009806455.1). Classification (NCBI taxonomy): domain Eukaryota; kingdom Metazoa; phylum Chordata; class Aves; order Otidiformes; family Otididae; genus Tetrax; species Tetrax tetrax. The sequence continues at coordinate 280,418 of WHYT01017432.1, forward strand.
TGAACAATCCAATTTTGTCATAAACTCTGACTGCTAGAGTCATGAAGGAAAAACAAAAAGAGATCGCTGGTAAACAAGTCACAAAACTAAAACAAAGTTACTGGATTACTTCACAAGAAAATTCTCTTTCATTCTATTCTTTGAATCATGGAACTCATTTACCCTTGATTTCACCATTTGTCAAATTTTCCTTTCTAGAATCTACCAGCACTTTGGCTGCGGTCAGACATTGAGGAATATCAGATCTGCATATTTTCAGATCACCTGAAAACAGAAATTTAGTCTACTTGGACTACTTTGATGGGTTTTTGTCAAATTAGTCGCAACACATAGAGCAGTCACTATATTGTTTCATACTGTGGCTGGATTACAATCTGTGTTCTACTCAACTTCATTCATGCATCCCATAACTCACTGCATATATATTTATGTGCAACTCCTTTAGGTAGCCAGCCAGCACCTCCAAGGTCAGTTATTACCCTAGTAAAAGCATGAGGCCACAAGCAGGATGCCATATCACTAACATGTATCACTAACAGATAACTACCACATAATACCACAACATTCCTCCTTTTCCAGGTCAGCATTTGCAGACTATGTGATGAAGTAGACTGAATCTTTTCCTTCTTAGTAAGTCTAAAGAAGCTCTGGCCAAGAGGAGGCTGGTAATGTAGATTCATGTAAGTTCCCTACACTGTGAACAATATTATTATGGCCTGTGTTCAGAAAGATAAGGTACAGAGAAGGAACAGTAGGAGGACCTGGCTGACAGCTATTGATTTTCTGATTTCTGTCAGAAGTAGGGGAATCAGGGCAATAAATCTATTGACTCCCATCCTATGTAATGGCTGAGTGTCTGTAAGGAGGGAACTAGGGGCAGTGGGTCATAAAACACATACAGGCAAACCAAAAGCAGGGAGGTGAGAAAAGCAGTTTTTGTGGAGGTCTGTGTCAAGCTCACCTTGTATTTGGCTTTGCAGAAGCCTGACTACACAAAATCACTGTGCATTAAAAGGGATGATTGCTATCATAAAGAGACTACCAGTGCCTGCAGCTACCACTACTCATTGCTATTCAACTGAGGACTAGGACTCCATATTTCAGGCAACAGGCTTGCCAGTTAGTGACTGGCCATCAGCAGTAGTGATGGACAAAGCTCCAGCAAGCCTTACATCTATAGGACTTCTCAGCTTCAATGGGAAGTCCAACCAGAGCCCCTGTGTGTGCTCAACACTATTGATCCCAATTCAGGTGACTTTTGGTTACTGACAATTCCCTATTTCATTAGTATTCATTCCCAAAGACTCGGTGGGGTACATGGTGCCTATATTTTCCAGTTTTTCACTCTTACTTTGCTCCAATTACAAGACCATTGATGAACCTTAGGCCTGCAGAGATGAGTGGTGCAGCCTTGAGTAGTGGCATCATTATGCTTTAAAGAGAAGTGATTGAGATCAAGGAAATAATAAAGATTTTCTCCAGCTAAGATTATTGCAAAGTATGGACAAAAGAAGCCCACTTCTTGTGCAATGACTAGAAGAATCTTCTAAAAATTAGCACCAGCTGTGGGTGGTTAGCCTAATTCAGGCTAATTAGGCCTGAATCTGGTGAGCACACAAGGAAGGGGTAATGAGTTCTCCTTAAACAGCTGGGGACAGGTGGAAACTGCAACTGCAGGTCAATGAGATGACAAACGGATTGTGGAAGAAAATGTGGTGACCTGACCTTGGCTGGATGCCAAGTGCCCATTAAGCCACTCTATCACTTTCCTTCCTCACTGGATCATGGGGAGAAAATTCAACAAAAAGTTCAGAGGTGGAGATAAGGACAGGGAGATCACTCAGCAATTATCGTCACAGGAAAAAACAACTCCACTTTGGGAAATCAATTTACTCTATTGCCCATCAAATCATCATACGTTAATGAGAAATAAGAACAAATCTAAAACCACCTTCCCCTCTATCCTTCCCTTTTCTGCAGGTTCAACCTCACTTCTGACTCTCCTATCTCCTTTGCTCTGAGTGGTGCAGGGGGATAGGGAATGGGGCTTACAGTCGGTTCATAACACTTTGTCTCTGCCCCTCTTTCCTCCTCACTCTCTTCCCCTGCTCCATCATGGAGTCCCATGCACACAAGACAGTTCTTCACAAACTTCTCCAATGTGGGTCTTTCCCATGGGCTACATTTTTTCAAGAACTGCTCCAGCATGGGTCTTTTCCATGGGGCCACAGGTCCTGCCAGAAAACCTTCTCTGGCAAGGCTCTCCATGAAGGGCTGCAGCTTCCTTCAAGGCACATCCACCTAATATGACACAGGGTCCTCCACAGTCTGCATGGTGGATATCGGATCCACCATGGACCTCCATGGGCTGCAGGGGGAGAACCTGCATCACAATGGTCTTCACTACAATCTGCAGGGCAATCTCTGCTCTGGCACTCCTCCACCTCCTTCTTCATTGACTTGCCATCTGCATAGATTTTTGTCAAACATATTCTCACTTCTCTCTCCCAGATGCTCTTGCACAGTGTTTTTTGCCCTTTCTTAAATATGATATCACAAAGGTGCTACCAACGTTGTCGCTTGGCTCACCTTTGGCCAGTGACAGATCCGTTTTGGAGCCTTCTGGACTGACTGTGTCTGACATGGGAACAGTTTCTGGTATCTTCTCATAGAATCCACCCCTGCACCCTCACCCTCTGCCCCCTGCCAAAATCTTGCCACATAAACCAAATACATAAAGGAGCAACAACAACAAAATCTTTCAGTGAAGTATGGACACTCCAATCAGGCACATAACTAAAGCTACTCCAGCTTAGTGTGTCCAGCTTAGACAGTCAATAGAAAATCTGGTAGAACAAATGACAAGTTAAAATTACCCTGATTTTTTTTTTTCACAAATTTGAAATGACAAGTCAAACATATGCTGTGTCAGAAATATACATATTGTTACTGAAGGGTTTTTTCTTTATTCAGTCCTGTGATCCTTCAAAGTAATTTTATTGTCAAAATTGACCATGATCTTTTTTAAAAAAATAAAATGCAACCACAAACCACTCTGTGTA
>WHYT01017432.1:292387-306028 GCA_009806455.1 Tetrax tetrax
AAAAGGATGGAGATTCTCCTTGGCTTTCTTTTTGTTGTTACTGTATTTGTAAACCCATATTTTGTTATGTCTTACAACAGTGGCCAGATTGAATTCTAGCAGGGCTTTTCCATTTCTAATTTTCTCTCTGCATGATCTAACAAGATCCTTGTGTTCTTCTTGAGTTCTTCCAGAAGTGGTAAACTCTTCTTTTTTTTTTTTTTCCTGAGTCCCAGCAAAAGCTCACTGTTCAGCCAGGCTAGTCTTCTTCCTCCACAGCACACGGGGACAGTCTGCTTTTGTGCCTTCAAGAATGTCCTACCTTCCTGGACCCCTTTGCCCTTCAAGACTGTCTCCCAAGGGACTCTCTCAACCGGTATCCTGAACAGGCCAAAGTCTGCCCTCCAGAAGTCCATGGTAGTGGTTTTGCTGACCCCCCTCCTTATTTCAACAAGAATCAAGAGCTCTATGATTTCATGGTTGCTAAGCCCAAGATGGCCTCCAGCTACCACATCTCCCACCAGCCCTTCTCTGTAAACAGCAGGTCAAGCAAGGCACTTCTCTGTGCCAATTGTGTTAGAAAGTTATCTTCCACATACTCCAGGAGCCTCCTAGACTGTTTCCTGTCCACTGTGTTGTATTTCCAGCAGACGTCCGGTAAGCTCAAGTCCCCCACAAGAACAAGGGCCAGCGATTGTGAGACTTCTACCAGCCACTTGTAGAATGCCTCATCTGCCTCTTCATCCTGGTTGGGTGGTCTATAACAGACTCCCAGCAGGATATCTGTTGGTCTTCCCTTTTATCCTTACCCATAAAGACTCAACCTAATCTTCACAATCATTGAGCTCTATACAGTCAAAACACTCCCTGACATACAGACCCACCCCACTGCCTCCCTTTCCTTGCCTATCCCTTCTGAAGAGCTTATAGCCATCCATTGCACCATTCCAGTCATGAGAGTCATGAACTTCAAAATGTTTGTTATCCTGCTTTCATTTGAACACTTTGAAATTAATCATAATCTTCTAAAACAACTGATGAAGGAATCTAATTAAGGTCTAATTAAGGAAATTCCTAGTCACTGTGCTTTTGGTTATTGTTAATAGTACTCTGTCCAGTCCTACATTATCTTCAGGAACTGTGAGAAAGGTACAAAACATCTCCTACTCCTACTGGTTGGTTGTTCTACTGAAGAAAGGCGTTTCATTAACAGTTAAGAAGATTTTTCCTCAGTATTCTGAGAAACTTGATTGAATTCAGGACTGCAAAAAGTACTTGTTTTAAGAATTATTCAAACTAAGGTAAAAGGACATTTACTTTATTGCACATTCATTTATATTATTTTCAATCACTTTCCAAGGATGCTGCTCCCATGGGATATTTCCCAGATTACTGGTGTCCCAGGGGTGTCTACCAGCAGCCTCACCCAAAATAAGTAAAATAAAGCTTTATAAATGCTACCATATTTGAATATGCTGAATCACTGTTCAGACCGGAACAACTGAAAATGCAGTTAATTGCTACACAATCTGCTTAATTTCTCTCAAGAATCAGTACTGAATTCCTTGATCTGACTTCCCACCTATTTAGGTGTTGTGGAAATATTTTCAGAGTACTTGCAGCACCAGATGATAAACTGTAACAAGATTTTAACTCTCTGGCACATAAGAAGAGAGAAAGCTCGTACTGCATTGTTCACTTTCAAATACTAGCAGCAGTGTAAAAACACTCAAGTTAAAAGGTTCATGAAGTGTGAGACACTAAGTGCACTCAGTCTAGTCTTCACCACAGACATAATACTCATTCATACTTTTAATCTGAAACTTGCTAAGCATCAGAAATATCTTGTGGTACACTATTGGATTGTCTCGATGCTTCAGTTTGACAAGGTGTACTATTCATCTTGAAGAATGACAGACACCTCAGATTCTCACTGATTTCTCTGGCATGGAAAGAGAAAGAAAAAAAGAAGTCTTTATCCTCTTCAGGTGTTTCACCATTTCTCACACTGGGTCACTTCCCAAAAACTTACATTGGCCATTAGAACATTCTAAAAAATAATTCTCCAAAGATTGGCTGTAATTTTAATGAAACAGAGAACATATCTGCCCCTGTAGCTCTTCCTACTTAGCAAACTTGTACAGCAATTGGCCAGAAATCTAGCATTTAAAAAAAAAAAAACCCAAAAAACAAAGTACAAGTAAGCAGACAACCTGTGTCTGAATCATCTCAAAAAAATGTATCACTTTCCCTTATCCTTTTGATAAGGCTTTGAGACACATGAAAAAGCCAGACTATCAGCACGACTCCTTTCAAAATGAGTTTGGACACAATAATCACCTTGCAAGTCTGCCAAGCGTGCTGCAAATAAGCATATAGTATTTAACATTCACTTAAATATGAAATTAAAATATATTGGAGGGAGCAGTGCAGTTAGCTCTTCGAACAATGGTTTTCAGTTTTAGGCAGTGGCATAGCTTCTGTAAAGCAGCAGCCTAGAAAGCCTGAAGGTTTTGGAAGACTATTTTACTAAGTTGCTGTTTGCTGTAATGTTTGCCAAATAAAGTTAGAATCCAGTAAAACAGTAACAAGCAGGCTTTTCAGGTGGCATTTTTTTTTAGAGTAGTAACTTTAAATATCAATGCAGCCTAGATTTTCAGTTGGTATATCTGACATAGCTCTCTTTCCTCCATCTTCCTTCCCAGTATCACAAGTGGGCTCAGGAGTTCATATTTCTTCCATGACCAGTGAGCACTGGGGAATAGAAGCTACATAAAGTTAAGGAGTCTAAAAAGGAGGAAAGTTAGTGTTACTTATTACCTTACCCCTTACTTTACCCCTCCTAGACTCAGCAGATCCTAACTATATTTCTTCTGAGGTACTAGCTTTTTTTTCTGCTGCAAGATAATGGATATTTTTCTGGAATTCCGGCTGCCCTTGGGATTTGAATCTGTTAGTTCCTGTACAGTGTAGGGTTTCTTACATTCAAAGGTAACATAATCCACTTGATAGATTTGTAGAGTAAACTGTAGTTTGAAGTACTTAGCTAGCACTGTGATTTCAGCTAGAAGCTATGAAATGCTAGATATATACTCCTCTTGGATGTCTTAGATTGGCCCTTGATTGGCATTGTGATTTCAAATTCACAGTTTTCTAAAGGGCTGGCCATCATATAGACCACAAATCAGAGGAGAAAATGCATCATGCATTTTTCCTATGAAATTATACATTTTCTGAAACAGAACTGATCCTATTTGTCTCATCACTGCAGGTACTTTTCACAGAATCTCAGAATCACAGAAGGGCTGAGGCTGGGAGGAACCTCTGGAGGTCATCTGGACCAACCGCCCTGCTCAAGCAGAGCCACCTAGAGCAGGTTGCCCAGCCAACCAGACAGCTTTCGAGTATCTCCAAGGATGGAGACTCTACAACCTCTCTGGGCAACCTGTACCACTGCTCAATCACTCTCACAGAGACAAGGTGTTTCCTGATGCTCAGAAGGAACCTCCTGTGTTTCAGCTCATGCCCATTGCCTCTGCTTCTGTCACTGGGCACCACTGAAAAGAGCTTGGCTCCCTCTTCTTTACAGTCTCCCCTCAGATATTTGTAACATTGATGAGATCACCCTAAGTCTGCTCTTTTCCAAGCTAAACAGTCTCAATCTCTCTCTTCCTGCCTCATTTGTTAACACTCCAATTTTAGTGGTTAGTGGTAAGAACTAAGTCAGTTTCAAAGTTCTATGTAAATAAAATCCCAGTGCAAAAACCAAGACATCTTTTAGAAATCAAATAAAATTAATACAAGTGTTTGTGGTGTTCTTAATGTTTTGCAGTGAAATTTGTGGCAGTTTGGGTCTTTCTGAGAGCACAGCTGTTGGGGCTGTATTTCAAAACAAAATAAAAATAATAAAAAAGCAACCCAAACATTCTCCTAACAGATGGAGAGCTGCAGAATTGAAACCTGTAGACATTTGGAAAAAATATTTCATGTACTTCAGAATACATCAGGGTCCTAAATTATACTAGGTGTTGGTATTTAGAGATAAAAACAAGTGTGTTGGAACTAATAATAAGCAGATCTAAAATCACATTTGGATTAAGTAAGTTCTCTGCCAAGATGCAGAAATGCATGTTTTCTAATTTCATTATGTTGCCTTTCCTCACAGTCCTTAGAGTGGCAGATATTGTTTTAAATAGAAACAAAAGCTTATGGAGTACTCAGATATCCAGAAGAGCAAAGGAGTCTTCTGAAGGCTGTAAGGAAGTTCTCCTTCTAGAGAATCTCTGGATTTACTTTTCTCTCAGGAAAAGAAGAATGCAAAAAAATTTTTGGGAATTTGAGGGGACCTCTCTAGCACAGTCAATTAGTAAATTTTGTGATAGTAATAAGGATTAAAAGAAGAGAACCAGAAAAACACACACTTCCTACTAAGATAGTACATTTTATTTTTTACTTTGTGATATGCACACACACGCAAATCTCAGACTTTCAGTATTTGTTGCTCTGAGACATTTTCAAAATATAAACAAGATTATGAATTCAACACAGACTTCAGACAGGTGGATTGAATACACAGAGAAAAGCTATAGGCATAACTAAGCAACTAATTTCTGTGAAGCAAATGTTTGTGGGTGAATTGTTTCATTTCTATAGTAAACAAAAAATAAGCTAATTTTCACCTATAGATAATCAGTACTACTTTATATATTATGAGAAACAGTTCAAGAACTGAAGAGTTCTCAAAGCAAACAATTAAAAGGGAATAACTTTCTGTTGACTAGGAATTGTGGTTTTTTCTTAACAGATCAACACTGAGGCTTCATAAGTAACAATACATCAGAAGTATTTGTTTAGGTAACCAGTTAAATTTTTAGGATTGCATTGATGATATAGACATGTATGAACCAGTTGCTGTGAGGACCAAGGACCACAGATTGGTGCGCAGCAAACTTTACAGATGTAAACAAATGTAATCCGTGTGCAGGAAACCTTAGTCATCTTTTACACTTCTACCACTTGGAAAGGGCCACAGGATAAAGAAGCTAAAAAACACCATTCAAAACCACACCCACCAAATGCTGTAGTGCAATAAAAGAGATATTTAAAGTGTTTCACATTACATTTGTTGTGGTTTTGTTTAGTGAGGGGGGCCTAAGGTGGTAGCTTCTGTAGGAAACTGCTAGAAGACGCTCCCCTTTGTTCAGTGGACTTAGACGGGCCTAGGGCGGACCCGCTGCTGGCCAAGGCCGAGCCGATTGGGAGCAGAAAGTTCTGCGATAATGCCTCTGCGATAACATGTTTAAGAAGGGGAAAACAGAAAAAAAAAAGAGAGAAGACAATATGTGAAGAAGCTGAGCGGGGGCAGAGGCCCAGAGGGGGAGGTGCAGGCCTCATGGGCCTTGCAGGCCTCACCCTCTGGCCTCTCGCCAGGCGGCCGACTGGGCCCAACTCAGCCCGACCTGGTTACAAGAGGTGGAGAGGAGATGAGAGGGATGATATGAAGAGATCCTGAGAGGCTTCTGCCAGCCTGTTGTGAAGAACTTTTCTTGTGAGAGAAACAGATGCGGACACCAAGGTCAGTGAAGGATGGGGAGGAGTAATGCAGCTCCTGGCCAAGATTCCCCTGCAGCCTGTGGCGATGACCATGGTGGAGCAGGTTGTCCCCCTGCAGCCCGTGGAGGTCCACGGAGGAGCAGAGATCCACTTGGAGCCCGTGAAGGACCCCGCACAGGGGGAGGTGGATGCCTGAATGTGGCTGTGGCCCGTGGAGGGCCTGCTGGGACAGCTGTTCTGGAGAGACTGCACTCCGTGGAAGAGATAACCTATGCCGGAGCAGTTTAATGAGGGACTGTGGTGTATGGGTGGGACCCCACACTGGAGCAGGGGAGGGATGCGAGGAGTTCTTCCCCCGACTATGAAGCAGCGGCGTAAAACAACGTGTGATGAACTGACCGCGACCCCCATTCCCTCTTCCCCCCTGTACCGCTTGAGGGGGGTGAAGGTAGTAGAGATAATGTTAAGCCTGGGAAGAGGGAGGGGTGGAGGAGGTTTATCTTGTTTCTCTGTCTCATTATCCTGCTAGTTTTAGAAATAAATGAATAGTTTTCCCCAAGTCGAGTCTGGTTTTGCCCATGACGGTAACTTTAAGGATTTCTCCCTGTCCTGATCTCAAACCTTGAGCCGTTTTTTCTTATATTATCTCTCCCTATTCTCTCGGAGGGTGGGGGGAGTGATAGAGAGACTGCTTAGTCTGGTCCTGATCGGGGCTGACTGCTATAAGGTCTCCTCAGAACCTTCCCTTCTCCACGTTGAACAGCCCCAACTCTCTCAGCCTGTCCTCATAGGAGAGGTGCTCCAGCCCTCTGATCATCTTTGTGGGCCTCCTCTGGACCCTCTCCAACTGGTCCATGTCCTTCTTATGTTGGGGGCTCCAGAACTGGACACAGTACTCCAGGTGGGGTCTCACCAGGGCAGAGTAGAGGGGAGAATCACCTCCCTCGAACTGCTGGCCACGCTCCTTTTGATGCAGTCCAGGATGCGCTTGGCCTTCTGGGCCGCAAGGGCACATTGCCAGCTCATGTTGAGCTTCACTAGCACTTCCAAGTCCTTTTCCTCAGGGCTGCTCTTGATCCATTCTCCACCCAGCCTATATTTGTGCTTGGGATTGCCAGGACCTACATGCAGGACCTTGCACTTGGCAATTGGTGTTTAATACATATCTTCTGAGGAGCACAGACTTTTTTTTTGCCTTCTGCTAGTTAAAATGGCCATTCACAGAAAGGTATTATGGGAATACGTACTTGCAATAAAGATTAGCATGACTTTGAATTAGGCTACAGTATTGTTATAAAAGGACCTGAAAGGGGAAAAAAAACCACTTTTCTATGCCCTCTGTATTTGTAATGCATTTAATAAGATTTCCTGTAAATTTGTTTTGAGATGAGTTTCATACAAAAACTTCAAGAAGATATTAACAATTATGCATATTTCACAAAACCAACAGATGTCCCTCCAATGAAGGGACAAAGAATGATGCTCTTAAAATCACATGTTCCCAACCTTCTCACATTTCAGTCTGGTGGTTGTTATCTCAGGGTTCTCAATTACCTTACTACTTGAAAAAAAAGGCATTCCAAAAACTGTTTGATACTTGAAACATGAGTTTATAAAACCTTAGCTAAATGTGTAGTTTGTTTGATATTTTAGTTTATATTATTTCTGTAATATGAGATTTTTTTGATAGGTTTCTCTGAAGCATTATTTTAATTAGAATTAAGACCAAGTAATAACTAACAGCAAATTTGATATGGGGTATCAAGGCTTGAACAAAAAGCATCATAAACTAGGTTAATCTAGGTTTTTAAAAATAAATAATTAATATTTAGATGTGTACAAGACACAAAAATTTAAAATCTAGATTCAAATTTTGTTGACATTTTCAGGAATCCTTAATTCTAAATCCTGTTCTTGTTGTTTTTAAATAGTCTTATCAGAACTTTACAGTGCATTTTGAGTTGGATATTTTTTAAAACTTCATCTACTCACCTTCCTGAATAGAGTGGCTTACCATACAGGCTGCCAAAACTGCATTTGATACAAACAGATTATTCTAATTGCACAGGTTCATCTTTTGATGTCCATCTTATAGTAACTGATCGAACGCTACTCAGGAATAACTTTTCTGTCTTCTTGGATGTTGTCCTGAAGTCTAAGTTGCCCATCAATTTCTTCCATACTTAAAGTTAGCCCCAAGATACTCATTGCATTTCAGAATCAAAAATAAAGAATCAGAATCTACCTCATTATATAGATAACATAAATAATATAGTCAGCCACCTCTTCTTTATTCACAGCACTTCCTATTAAAAGCCATCTCACAATACCCTTTGGCTCCTAATTTGTATGTCTCAAAGTACCCTTCATAGAAAGCATTAATTGCATAGTCAGTGAAAATGACATTTCATCTATGCAGTCCATTGCTGTACCAAGTCCTGGTGCTCTGATTCCTGCATTATCTAAGAAATAACCGATTGCATTTTTTTTCTTATTGAATATTTTATCTTAATGTTAATCACAGACATCCCTATGAGCACTGGGTACCTGAAAAGTTTTGGCATCGTGATTATTTTCTATCAACACTGCTTGACAGTTTCTGTTCTTCCTAGACATCCTTTATATCACTTTGATATTGGTGTATATGCATATTATGAAAGTACAAAATATTAATTGATTAATTTAAATAATGTAATTTCTATCATAGCAAATAAAAAAGCTTATTTGTGAGACTAATAAAAACAGATAATAAAGAGAATTTAGTCAGCAACTGGATGCCTGGGCGTAGTGATGATATAGATTTGAACCTATTAAATTATGAGAGTCATATAGTTTTGCATCTCTGATTACATTCAGATGCTAAAAAAGGAGGCAGGGAGGAAAAGAGTGAAAAAAAAAGGAATGGAGATCTTGACATCTGCAGAGGATAAAGAAGGATCTACAGAGACTTGTGCTTCTGTCAGAAAAGAATTATTGCATGACAGCAGAGTGTAAGCTGCAAGGTAAGAACCTTTACATTTTTTGGTAAATGAGAACACAATTGTGTCTGTTTCTGATACTCAGAGCCAGACTTTCTTGTCACCAAGTATTTCCTCTGAGCATATGTGAAGTGCTGCTAAAGGTATCAGCACAAGTGACTGAAAAATCTGATTTGAAAGAAAAGCATCGTGTCTCATTCTTTGAAAACAATTTCACAACAAGGCTTCTTTTAACTCACAAAAAGATATGGCAACTTCTGAAAGGCAGAATAGAAAATGCACCATCCATGAAAAATACAAAATTTAAAGGGCAATGTATTTTGAATCTCTTTCTGTGGTTTTGCAGAATATACATGTTCATGTTTATTCTGATTCTTTCTATTTTCTGGTACCTCAAAATTTTGAACATGGCCAAAGCTTTTCTTTTCCTATATATAATTATGCAGAGATGCTACAAAAACCACAAACATAAGCTATATTGATTATTTTATATTTACTTTTACTGATGAAATACACTGTCACATTAAAAAAAAAATATGCAAGCCACAGATCCCCCTACTTGTGAACTGTTGCACTCTAATTCCAATCACAATCACTTCAACTGATCAGTGAAAACTTTATCTAATATACTTTAGTTCAGATAAGGACAAAGACTTTCAGGATACTGGGTACAAATAACTCTACAAGAATTGTATTTTAGATCTACGTGGTCAAACTTTGTTCCCAGCACAGTATTCCCCATCCAGCCTTAGGCAAAATAACTCATACACTTAAATTAAGAGGACAGTCTCCAAAGCTTTGCAGGTACTCAGTGAAGAGAAACATAGAAAGAGCCTGCCAGAAGGCAATTCACAGCAAGTGCCCAAATTAGATGCTCTAAATCATCCTTTGAGAAGCTATTCTTTCTCTGGTTATGTCTACAAGGAGAAACTCAAGAATGCTTCTTGGGATAGGAGCCCTAAATTTATTCTGGTTTCATGATGGAAGGCAATGAAGCACATGCCTCTTCCTTTCCTAGTTGTCCCAATGTATATGCTGAAGTATTTTATATTACTGTAGTAGAATAAGCATGTCACTTAGGATATACCCCAAAATAAATGGTTAAAAAGTGTAATTATTACTTCTACCAGAATAACTATATTTTGAATACATGAATCAAGATCCAGCAAAGTTTGAAACAGCACTTTTACATCCCTTATCCACAAAATGTTTATGGTCCTTGAAAGGAAAATTAAGACTAGAAAAAGACAATAGGAAAAGACAGAAATGCCTCTAAATTAGTTTGCTTTGTTGTGTTCTATGAGTACTATAGAATACTGTAAATCTCTCTCTTTGAAACATGGACATACATTCATAGGTGATTCTTAGTCTAATTTTACACATTTAAAATGAATTTTAGTCTGTTCTGATAGAAGTGGTGCACTAATTTAGTCTCTGGACACTCTTTCAATAGAAGCTCAACCTCCTTTTTCAAGTCCTCTGTTATCAATTTCACTCACTTTTCTATCTCATTTTCTTCCTGATACTTACTTCTGATTATCTAAAACTAAACTCCAAAGTAAGTTGCGACTTCTTCAACATTTCACATGATGTAAGAGGCTGATGTTATAAATTCCATTTGTCTCTGTTGACAACCTATGAAACCTGTAAAAAGCCCCTTGTCACTCATATTGGAAGACAAATCTAGAGTTTACTTCATATTCACTAAGTGGAACATGACCATCTCCATCAAACATCTGAAATTCAACAATGTATTTCAAAATGATCCAGACAGATTCTTGTAGCTACATTCTAGTCTGAGCTATGTCCCAACAAAGGATATAACTGCTCTTTCGATAAGATTGTTACATTTATATTTTATTGCTTTGAGCCTCAGAGGACAAGATGATAGATATCTGAAAAATAACAAAAATGGACAAATGGACTAATAGGTCTGAACTTGGGCTAGAATTGCTGGAAGTTAGCTCACTGCAATTTTGTCTATGGATGTTTTGTACAGAATTTTAACTGAAGTTTTTTTCAACCTGGAAATATCCAAAGATATTCAAAGAATGATGATCAAAGAATTTAAATTTTGTCTGTTTCAGTATGAAGAATCACATGGCTTAATAATGATCTCCAAGGGTTAAAATGGTTTAACTGAATGTTGTCATAATAACATTAAGTTTTTAAAGCATTTAATCTCTAATTAAAATAATTCTCTCAGGTACAAGGGCTATGATATATTTTCCTCAAGCTGTGTAAGACATCCATGCCAACAGAGGGATAAGGCTTGTGAAAATTTTTAGTTAAGACATCTGGTAATGCTGAAATATCACCCATATGAAAAAGTCTTTAGCTACCTCTTGCAGTACCTCTCACAAGTACCTCTGTGGCACTTTGCAGCTCAGTTTGACTTCATCACATAGAAATAAACACCATCTGTTAACATAATGATCATGAACAAAAAGGAGTTCCAATTGTTCTTATTCTGGAATGGTCAAAATCAGATTCCTAACAGGTGAATAACCCTACAGAGACTCACCAGTTTAGCTATAATTTGCTAACTCTACTCTAAAAATCTTGTGAATAGTATACATAATATCAAAGTCCAGGAATTTGATTTGGTATTATTCAGGGTTACAGAAAATTAATAAGCTTTGAGTTCAAGTCTATGACCATTTTTGAAAGTTAAGCTCTGACCTCCCTGGTTACCAAGTAATACAGCTCCAAAACTATCAACAGTAATAACATTCTTGCTAATAGGAAAGCTAGGGCATTTCACAACATCATTGGTTATTGAGAATTACCTGCTTGTGAACAGAAGGTGCCTGACCATAAAGCTGTGAGATAACTATTCAAACTGAAGTCAGAATTAGCAAAATATAGTGATTGTGTCAGCAAAACATAATTTTTGTTTAAGTAATATCTTATGTATGCCAAACTTAGAATGAAGTGTATGACATATTTTATTATTTTCTCTCACAGTAATAAGTAAAGTACATTTAGCAAAATGGTGGACCTGACTGTACGAATAACAAATAGTAATGATGATGTCTGCAGAAAATCCATAAAACATAATTATTCTGGCTTTTATCCAGCATGTATAAAAAGCCTGAAACTCATTTCTTTGCTGAAGCAAGATGCTTCTGAGAACAAATATCAATAACTATATTGAGACTTCTAGGTAACACCTCACATGTGAAATGGTAATTCCTCAGAAATGTATTTAGCAATGCACTTTGCTGTCTTAATAGAACTACTTTTGAGACCCAAACTTCTTAATAGGAATAGGAATTAAACCAGAGGACAAGAACTGAAACAGATTGGAGTATAGTAGAAGCCAAGAAATAGCATCAGAGAGACAGTATAGTATAAAGCTATAGTGTATGGTAAACCTTGATTTTATTAGACATAACACAATTGCAGATTAGAAGGAGGTTTAAAAGACGGAAGGAAGAAAAAGGAAAAAAAAAAGCCCTTAATTTTTGAAAGAGTCAAACCGATCAAGAAAATTTATAATTTTAAAAAATTTAGAAGTTGACAGTAATTTTCTCAAGCGCTCAGGCATATTGCCCTTTTTACATTACTATGCTTTATGAATTATGAATTCTGGCTGATGAGAAAGCCTAAGGGTGACAATGGAGCTGCAGTGTCAGTAATGCATTGTCATTTCACACTGTGTAAATTCCTACTACACCTAGCTGGATTTGTCAAGTTTAAATAATGTGCCAAACATTTCTCTAAGAGGTCTGATGAAAATATATGCTCTGTTGTAAGATGCTAATCCCTGTTAACTAGAAAAGGGTGGCATACTTTGAGAGACTGTCAGGTTTTTTGTCTACTATGGGTCTTCAGATTTAGCTATATACCCTCACCATAATTAATCTATTAATAGTGAAGTAGGAAAACAGTTTTCCTGCATCTAGCAGAATTAAATTTGAGTAGAAAAGACAGGTGTTCTGTGAGATTTTACATGGCTTCTGTTGCCAAGGAAACAATTTCTTTTGGATTTGTAAGGCTTGGTAATGGCACTCCTGGCTGCAAGTCGGGCAGTATAGAACAAGGGAGGCTATTTATCCAATGTAATTATATATATATGCACATACACATGCATTACCCTCACATTAATGAGGGAAAGATTTAGTCAAACTGAATTATGAAAACATTCAAGTTTGAAAAACATTCTGAATATCATTTGAGGAATATGTTGATGGAAAAGGCATTGGCACCGCCTTAAGTCAATCCCATTACCAGAATTTAGAATCTAACTGAAAATGTGATGTTCAAAAATGGAAAAATAATGGTAAAATGCAAAGTAAAAAGCTCATTTGTGTCACATTCCAGTCAAGTTCTTCACCAGGTACTTAAAGTGTACTATCAGAAGATGATGAAGAATACTTACAATTTTGCAATTGTGGAATCTACCTTTTTTTAAACTTAGAATCTCTGACTAAGTCTGAATCTGAAAATCACATCCATGATCTTATAAATAATTCTAATATTTTACTGATATAACACAATATAACATTCTTTGATTTAAAATGAGAAGCAAAACTCCCAAGGACAGACTTTTGAACATAGGAGGTGAGTGAAACAATTAGGAAAGATACAGAGTGGAAGTTCACCAGCTGATTGCAAAATTGATTGATTGTCCTGGATCACAAAAGGAGAAAGATTTGCACAGTGCTGATGCGAGTGGAAAATGCACCAGGATTAACAAAGCAATAATTTTTGTTCTATGTAGAAAATACGAATCCATTTCAATTAGGTGTCTAAATCTCATGCTAAGTTAGGGCAAAGTTGGGATAATAGATAGCATACAAAATTTTCCATAAAGATTAAGTTTGGAAGCTGTAATTAGAAATCAAGGACAGTAAGATATGAAGACAGGGAAAAGGGAGGAGACTGGGTACAAGTCTAAAAGGAAGAAATTGCAGTCCTAGAAAGGACAGTGCCTCTGCAACAAAAAGGGTTAACTAAAGTCTGCATCAATATCACAGACTCTGCCTTCTTTAGAACCAAAACATATTTTATGAACACCAGCTTTATGGAATAAAACCCTCCACTGTTTAACTTGTTTTCTTCTTATGAAGACCATGGTGGTCACTCAAAATAAATAAAAAAAAAAAAAAAAAAAAAAAAAAAAAAA
>WHYT01017432.1:306048-366891 GCA_009806455.1 Tetrax tetrax
TTGTCCTATCACAACAGGCCCTACTGAACAGCCTCTCCCCATCTTTCCTGTAGGCTCCCTTGAGGTATTGGAAGACCGCTATCAGGTCTCCCCAGAGCCTCCTCTTCTCCAGGCTGAACAGCCCCAACTCTCTCAGCCTGGCCTCATAGGAGAGGTGCTCCAGCCCTCTGATCATCTTCGTGGCCCTCCTCTGGACCGTCTCCAGCTGGTCCATGTCCTTCTTATGTTGAGGACTCCAGAACTGGACGCAGTACTCCAGGTGGGGTCTCACCAGGGCAGAGTAGAGGGGGAGAATCACCTCCCTCAACCTGCTGGCCACACTCCTCTTGATGCAGCCCAGAATGCGGTTGGCCTTCTGAGCCGCAAGGGTGCATTGCCGGCTCATGTTGAGCCTGTCGTCCACCATCACTCCCAAGTCCTTTTCCTCAGGGCTGCTCTTAACCCATTCTCCGCCCAGCCTGTATTTGTGCCTGGGATTGCCATGACCCAGATGCAGGACCTTGCACTTGGCCTGGTTGAACTTCATGAGGTTGGCACTGGGCCACCTCTCCAGCCTGTCCAGGTCCCTCTGGATGGCATCCCTCCCTTCCAGCTCCCTTCAGTCACTGTGGCCCAGTACTTCCACGCCATAGTAACGCTTCTTTTGAGATGCAAGTGGGAGTTTATGTGTCTGATGGGGTATATGTGACCAAAACTGGTTAGTACTCCTGACTCATCCCTAGCTCTTTCAGCTATTGACAAACTTCTGGCATGTCACCTCATGTACTTCACTTAAGGGTCTTTGTTATATTATTGTTCTAATAAGTAGTGACATTTCCTTGAATTTACACAGTACTCTTTATTTGATATACCGTAAATATCTAACAAAAACCATAGATACCCCTCAGAGAATTCAGAAACTATCTAAAAGATTTTAATAGCTCTTTAACTATGATTAATGAAATATCTAAATGACACACTAGTCTGAGAGCGATACAGATTTAATAGCCATGCTTGTATATGGCTATAAAAATAGTACACTGATGTTAAAAGCATTGGGTGTTTATTTTATTTCAACCATTTTCTGCATAACTGTTCAGACTGTGTGACTAATTACAGTGAAGACAATCTAAATAAGAACAGGGTGATCTACACTGACGTTTGGCATAAATGTCTCAATTTTTGTCAAAGTATAAAAGATACTTTTAAGAAAGGAACAGCATGGTGGTTACTGCAAAAATAGATAAAATAGCTGCAGAATATAGTGTAGGTCTTAAGTTTAATTGGCTCCCATGTATGGTAAGGATGTAAACTAGGCTATGTCTCAAAGCTGAAGTGGTAGAGAAAGAACAACACAGAGAAAGACAGATAGAGAAAGAGAGTGTGACAGTACATGCAGCTCTGACAGATGAAGAACAAAACCAGACAATAGCTGACATCTCTGGCAGCTTGAAATGGAAATGAGACAGAAATTCCCACTATTTTTTTTTTTCTACCCCACACTTTGAGCAGAACTACCCATCAGTGTTGTGCCCCTTAAGTAATCTACTCTATATGTGTATATGTGTATAGTAAATTCAGATGTATGAAAGAGAGGTATTTGGCCCTCTGTCCTCAGAAGATCAGGTTGTCCTGCTATCACTTGCTCCAAGAAACAGTCCAGAAGATTTACCTTACAGAATGAAGGCATGCCAATAGCACTGATACTATAGATCTGCAGAGAAAGTTTTTTAAAGAGAATTCTAGTTGTCAGATAATAAATTAGTTTTTTCTTTTCTAAAATTGCAACTGGTTTTTTTTGGTTTGTTTGTTTGTTGTTTTGTTTGGTTTTTTTTCCCCCACAGGAGAAGTAATAGAATATAGAAACTATAGAAGTATTTTCCTAAAGGAGGCTTTTCCTTCTTTCTGCCTCTAATTTTTAAAGTTACACAACTGTCCTTATGTAAATTTATTTACAGAAATCTAAGTAACTGTTCTGAAAAAGCTTAAGTATCAACAACTCAAGCCTACAGAAACACTGTGAGTGGTTCTAAAGAAGTTCATTGAGAGATCTTCTGAGTTAGAGATTGCTGACTTCTAAAGGTAGCTGTCAGCATAGTGTAGTATGTATTTAAATAAAGTATCAGAGAGGGGTAGTTTTCCTGTCTCACATCTTTTAGCATAGCACCAAAATGGATGAGAGGATTTGCAAGATTCTCCAGTTCCTTAAAGGTAAAATAGAGTGCTCATTTAACATTCATCTTCAGAATGACAGCACCTGAAAAACTATGAGGCTTGTAGAGTAGTACTGGCACAAAAATAAACTGATTTAGGTGAAATGTGGTGACTATATTGGGGAACAAGCTTAAGACCAGGGCATAAAACAATCTTAGATCTAAGAAAGATTAAGAGAAAAATATGCCAAAAGGACTTACATTGTGATGGGACTGAAGTAATTTTCACTAAGACAGGAACTAGGAAGGACAGGAAAGGCAAGTAACACATCTAAATAAGACTAAAACACCCATTCAGAACTAAGATTTTATCTTTAGGCTTATTAATTCTTTCCTGTTCCCACTGTGAAGTACTCTCATAAACTCAGAGTTTAAGGCTTTTCTGATAATAGGCAAAGAGCCTACTAGGAGATCAATCAAAGCTAAATTCTCCAATCTTCTCAATGCAGCTGCTGTATCCTCCTCCATGGATTACTCCGTGCATTTCAGTACTCAGAAACAGTGATAAATCACTCTCTAAATCCATCTGCTTCAGCTAGAAGTGATGAGTCCTTGATAATACCACCTTTTATTCATCCCCACTTTCCTTTAAGGAGCAAGACCAAATCAATTGACTCTAGCAACTGTAGCTTAGCCCTCCAAACAGCCCACTAAACTGCTTCAGTCAAGGAAGTTAACTTCCTCCTTCCCTCCCTCCTCCCTCTCAGGAAATCTCCTGGTGCATAAGGGAGTATGATGTAGTTGAGGTTGCCTTGGCACAGCAGGAGGAAGACTCACAAGAGCTTGACTCCTGATGGACCCACAGTTACCAGAGGGGTAAGACACCTGGGTTGGGTGTCTTATTTACCCCTGATGCTTGGTTGCTAATCATAACAAAGATGTTCATTTTTGCAAAAACTGTTATTCTACTTCACTCATTGCAAGCTCTCTAGGGCAAGGAGGTGCATGAATCCCAAGGCAGATCTGCAGCAGGAAGGCCGAGCAGACCCATGGGCAGGGTGGGCAGCTCCCCACTCAGAATCAAGGCACAGGACAGGCCAGGAGCTTGAGCTGCTGCCAGAGATGAAAGAGGGTGGCAGCATGCCTGATATCGCCAGCACAATGCTTTCCATCCCAAACTTTTCCTCTTTTAAGTTGAGAGTAGCGCTGCAGTGCTTCTGGGCTTTTAACTGAACACTCTGTACACACTGATCGACAGAAGTTCAGATTTGATCGCTTGAACTGTTGTCAGCTTCTGACTGAACTGTTACCAGATTTTTATTGACTGGCACACTTGGCCATGGTGGGTTCAAGTAAAACACTGCAGCCATCAGGACCCAGCTGGCCAGCAGCTGCCAGAAGCCACTGGGTGGGAGAGGCCTCCCGCTGTCCTTGGGAGCTACCTTGGAGCCCTGACCCCAGCACGGCCACCAGCCCCACTGCCCTGACCTGCCATCCCAACAGCCTGACCTGCCTGGTACTCTCCCTGTTGGTGCCTCACCTGGAAATTGCTGAGTGTTTGACCCCTCCGGGCCCCAGCCCCACCCTACTCTGCTCTTCGGTGCATGGTGGGACTGTACCAGCTGGGGAGGAGAGTAGAGAGAAAGAGAGAGGAGGAGAGGTGGAGGAGAGGGGTAGGAGTAGGGTAGAGAGGGGAGGAAAGGGAGAAGGAGGAGAGCACATGGACCTACAAGCCTGCAGGCACCTGCCAGCCTGCACTCACCCCTGACAACAACTGGTAAATTATGGATCTAAAAGGCAAATAATTCTTCAGAGCAGCTGAAGTTAACAATATTTTGCAGGATACGTACAAGACAAAGCACTGTCATCACCGATGTGTCATTCATTGCATGTCTTGTGTCACTAAAACACAGGTTGCAGCGTCTGTCTTTTCTTAGCAGTTTACCTATATTCAAGGAAGATAAACTCATTTAAAGAAGCCTGGTTGAATCAGGACATTATAAATGCAAGGCAACACACATCCTTTGGAAGTCTAGTAGATTTGGAGGTTATTTCCTAGAAAGTTCAGGATGCAAGTGACTCTCTTCTCTCCCACCTGCTGGGCATCTCACTGCCTTTCTGTCACTTCTCACTGTTCACCTCCTGGGCTGGGAGGCAGCAGTGCAAGTGGTGCTGACTGAAGAAGGCAATCTCTTCTTCTAAGGGACAAGGGCTGCTGCTATCCCCTCCGTCCCCTCTGGAAAACTCAGTCAAGAGAAGGAGATAGATGACAGCAGCTTGAATGAAATACAGTCTGAGTACGGCAGTGGTGGTGAGTGTGTTATTCAGATGATTGGGCAGGGATATTTTTAGCTCAAATTATTTTGCAAGTTAACACTGCACTTCAGAGCTTCGCAACCTGGAGTGAGTCTGTTTCTTAAATCCCAAGTAGCTTCACAGTGATACAGGTATCTACTAATTTTATAAATTTTTTTTTAATCTGTATCAGCAGCTGCAATACATACTTATACATCTTGCATTGGTAATTACATTTCCTTAGCATGGTGACATAGTCTTTTACCAAAGGCTACACTTCAAGATTATTTAAGGGTTACTACTGATTCACAGAGCTGTTACCTCTTTACGCAGGAATAATAGATGTTTGAAGTGTATTAGTCTAACTGTTCAATAGGTGCCCTTTTGCTGTCAAGTGGTGAGAACTCTGTTCTTTCCAGACTGATCTGGACTGAGAAACCCCCATACTGCCAGTCTCCTCAATTGTGCCATAACAGCAGTGACAAAAGTTGCACTCGTCATAAAAATTCCTAGCATCTAAGTAGCTGTGTGCAGTAGCCAGGTGTCCTGTGGGAGGAATTTAACTGAATTCTCCCACCAATGATCAGACATAGTGCTGACCTTTAGGTGCAGTGCAAGCTATATCCCTTCCCTTATTTATTGGTCTACAGGGAGCAAGAAGGGAACTGTATGCTTTAGGCAATTGTTCTTTTCTTTCGAAGATATGTAAATGTCAAAGGATGTCTGGGTAGCTTTGGATACAATTTAATGTCACCATTATTTTGGTTACTAACAAAAGCTGCTCATGCATCTATAAACATGATGCAATAGTCCTCTAGAGGCTAGTAGGAATGGGCATCTAATTGTGTGAAAATATTTTCATACATTTCTAGCACACTAACAATTTTAGTCAGTGGAGCCTCCTCGTTTTTTTTAAAAAAAAAAAAAAAACAAACCTGATGCTGTTGGCAAAGTAGCACTATTCCTATCTTCTGACAAATTCAGAAACTACCTGGAGGGAATTCTAAAATTGCCTGTCTTTTATCCACCAATGCCCTGATCCAGGAGAACACAAGATATGCTCCCAAGCTGTGAAAATGGGGTTTTTCATTCAGGAGATCTCTTCTGGAGACATGTGTGAGGTTAATAAATCTGCCACTTGCTGGGATGCCATGTGGTAACTGTAGTTCTTCCTCTAGCACACTATATCGGTGCCCTTTTGTATTGTGAAGCCTCACAACAACAGCACAAGCCCTTTGGATCAAATGCTTGATAATTGTAATTTTTTCTTAGCAGGGTTGCAAGCGAGCTGTCTGTCACAGGCAGCTGTTTTAGAATGCGTAATTACACCCGCCTGCCATAGCCCACATTGCCTGTGTAAGACATGATGAACGATTTTAAACTTGCACTATTGTTGTTGTTGTTGTTATAATAATAATTATTATAATAATTATAATAATAGTATTAATACTAATTATTATTATTATTATTAACTGAATAGTGAAATCTATTTGAAGTGTCTTTCTCAAGCCTTGTCTTGATGGAGCTGAGACAGCCTACACTTGCTGCTTCAAACTTTTTTACTCATTCTTTTTTTTTTTTTTTTACTCATTCATTCATTCATACTCATAATTCATTTCTGCTGTCATTTAAGAAGCCTATTTAGATTTGTATCCTGAAAACACGTCTCTAAGTATAACACTGTTGGAGTAATATGAATCTCTTTCATGTTCCTTGCTAACTCTTGGTTTGGATCTGTGTCCCTTCTTCTCTCTCCCGTTTCACATGAATTTTAAGAATCTCAATATAGTGTTGATATTTTGCATTTACTGTTTCTACATTATACAAAATGTGAGTACCTCATAAATATAATGATCAATGATCAAAATGTGAGTACCTCATAAATATAATCATCAATTAATGATCAATATACAGCTACTTGGAGAGGAAGAAGGTAATTTTCTAAAGGAAACTCAACATGATAGGAATTTAATAGAAAAGAAATAAATGAAAAATATTTAATCTGTTATTTAATCTCTAGAAAATACAGGTACTACTGAATTTTCAAATCTCAGTTTCAAAAGTAACATAACAAGATGAACAAGCAGTCCATAATCAATAAAATAAAGGGAGACAGGGAACTGAGAGATCCTTTCCCTCTTAGTGCCCTCCAGAAAGGACAAATACTTTAATTTTGAAGCTAGATGCTTACTTATTCATTTTTAGCTTTGCAGGTTTATATACTACAGCAAAGGTATCCAGTTAAAAGTGCTTCTCCAAGATTCAAGATTCATAGCACAAGACACTCAAAACTATTTTTTTTTTTAAGAAACAATTACTCAGGCAACAGTATATCTGGAGGCTTAAGAAAAAAATTATCAGGTAAATTGAAAGTATATGTAATCACAGTTGCTTTCTTCTAATAGTCTTTCCAAAGAAATAAAGAAAAAAACCACATAATAATTGTCAGTAAAATGTCACTATTAACACAGAGTGACCACAGACAAGAATCTGCAATCATATAGCATAGAAGAGAAACACTATGATAGTGCTGTCATAATTAAAGATGATTGAAGAGATCAATGCATTTTTCCCAAGAACATTAGTTTAAATTTGAAAGTGAATTTCATGTCACGTTTGTAACATTTTTATGTTTGCTTTCCATGAAACATCAGGCTCAGTTGTTGATGTAGTGAATGTAAGCCTACTCAAATATATTTAAGTATTTGACAAAAGCAAAATTCACTATGTAATATAGCAATGTTTCCACTATATTGAGTGACTGTACACGGACAAAAAATTCTTAAGGTAAGGTCCAACTTCTGGCACATGTCTCAGTAAATGAATTCTGATGATTATGCACTGCTAGTTTTGTGGTCCCAGATGTTCTTATTAAGCAAGAGTTTAATCAACAGCATGTGGAGCCACAGCGAAATTTTGCATGTGAGACAGTCCCATCCACACACCATGCAAGGCCTATTTCTCCTCCACTTCTGGGCAATATGCTATGAGGCTGCTACGTCCTTCTTTGCTTTCCTACTTGTTTCCTTTCAGTTGACAATATGTGTCATGCCCAGTGGTCACAGCCCACAACTTTCAGAACTCAGGGTTATTTATCTTTCCTTCATGCTCCTCTCCTCTTTGCTATAGTTTTGTTTTTATCTCAACTACTTATAAGCTGAACCAAACTAAACTATTCAAGTTAGCTAGAAACTATCCACTGAAATTAATTTGCCATCAGGAAGTCCAAGTTTTAAGAAACTGAGAAAGATAAATTTTTTCCAAGGCTAAAACTTCTACTTTCCATTTCCTTTTACAAAAGATTTTTTTTTAAAAAAAAAAAAAAAAAAGATAAAGGAATCTATTTTGAATTTTGCTAGACATCTGTAAGAATGCAATTGATTTGCTTGCATATTTTTTCACTGTCCTGTCTTCTGTTCCAGTGATTTGTGTCTCAGGAATTTTTCTCTCCATTAGCAAATAATCCATTGCAATATCATCCACAATCCCACATGAAATCTCTTTGAGTTAATGTAGTATAAATGTTTATTCATAATCAAAGAAACACTTTTGAAACAAGCACAGAACAAATGATATTTCAGTTCTGATTATCTGCCATGAGGTATTCAGAGGGCACTCTAAAAGGGGAAATATATCCTAATTAAAATTAAGATAAGAGGTTTGCACTTTCACTCTAGGCAATTAAATGTAACATTTGCATGCATATAATTCCATGGGAAAAAAAAAAACCAGGAAGTGTCTATGAATTAAAAAATCCAACAATTCACTGGTTGTACTAGCTGGCCCTTTATACAGTCTCTCTAGGTTAATATTTGAATTAGAGTGTGCACAAAATGACACCAATGAAAAGCTGCTTTAAAAGAACCAATTTCCGTTCATAGTAATAATCTGATTATTTTTATTTCCATTAATAAAGATGTATCATTCAAAGGGGTATATGATTCCAGAATAAAAAATTTCAAATATCAGATCAACCATGTACCCATCACGTGCACACAGTGACAGCAGGATTTGATAGCCTTCTCTTTGTGGTTGACTTCTTGTGATGGCTAGCCTAAAAAATGAACCAAAGCCAGAAACCATTATAAGTATATAGAAAGTATTTACTTTGGGAAAAATTCTTCTATAAAATAAAAATGGAAGACTGTACAGGAAAATACTGTCATCTGCTACTCAGCGTACACTTATCTTTAGATAGAAATCAAGTTCAATTAAACCCTGTGAAAAAACAGAGTGCAGAGCCAATGGTCCATTAGTGTAGCTAGATCAATATAAAGGAAAAGAAACATGGGCTTCATTTCACTCCAACACTCTTGAAGATGAACTCCTGAAGATTTATCAGTTTTATATAGGAGGATTTGCCCTCCTTCTCCTCTTCATTTTCTCAAAAATTGTACAAAGTGAAATATAGCAAAAAGTCTACAGGGAAAAAAAGTACAGTTTGAGGACACTAGGTCATTCTTACTTCTGGTTTCTGTCAATAAAAGAAAACTAATCAAGGCCTGATTTGAAAGGCTATGGGGTTCTTTAAGTGTATATTTTCACACTATGACAAAGCTTTGTGTTTTTTGGAGTATTGCACTGCTCCTCCACTGTGCTGTAAACTTTGAATAGGATGTTTACTAAAAGTTTACTTGCTGCTTAAACTTATTAGGCAACATTTTATATTTATTTTACACTGGTACTGTAGAACCCTAGTCTGGCTTCTTGGGTGAGATGAGAAACATGGAGTTAAAGTATCATGTACAAATGAGTGGAGAGAAAAATTACAGAAAAGAGAGAGGATGAGCAAGTCATAATGGAGAGAGATGGCTGCAGTGAAACAAACTGAATGCAAGATAAATGGAATGTCTAGATGCAGCTAGAAAAAAACAATTGAGGTGTGGAGCCAGTCAGTAGTTTTTTTTAATCTACTGAAATTTCAATGATTAAATAAACTGTCCACAATTGTTCAAGCTTATTTCATATTTTCTCTCACCATAGTTTATCACTAGGCATATTATCCAGAGAAGTGAGAGAATGATGCTTAGGGACCTAACACAGAACTCAATGTAATTCCAGAGATCTTTTGTATGAACATCATCTTTGTACTCTAACTTCTGTTTGGTGAAGAAAACTCCAGACAAACGGATAGTTATAGGCAGACAGCACAAAGCATTAGCAGTTCTGGCACTCATAGACATTTGATACTGTTTCTTTGTCTTACAAAATCCCGGTTTAGGTTTGAGAGAGACAGTCTGTAGCTTGCTTTTATTTTTTTTCTTTTTTTTCTCCTTAGCTAAAAAGCAGCAAGTCCAAATTAGACCACAAACAAGGCAGTAGGTCAGATTTCTCCAGAAATTTCAGATGGATGTTATATGTTCCAGAAGTCATATTCTTATACAGCTCTAAGTATATCCACCATAGGATGGCATTATTGGGTTTAAACAAGCACTTGAGACCAAACTTAGATTTTATAGAGGATACTAATGTTAAGCAGAGTTCATCTAGTAAATAATAAATAAATAACATTACACAAAATTTACTGGCTTTTAAAGCAAGCAAAGTTAACATGTTTGTTAGGATTTTTTTTTGTTTTTTTTTTTTTAAATATAATAAAAGACTAATACTCAGTATGCGTCAACATAGATCATAGAACCATAGAATCATAGAATGGTTAGGGTTGGAAGGGAACTTAAAAGGTCATCTAGTCC
The DNA here is from genome assembly GCA_009806455.1 of Tetrax tetrax. Classification (NCBI taxonomy): domain Eukaryota; kingdom Metazoa; phylum Chordata; class Aves; order Otidiformes; family Otididae; genus Tetrax; species Tetrax tetrax. Next base: position 316,169 of record WHYT01017432.1, read on the forward strand.
AACCCCATGCTGGAGGGGAGGGATGCCATCCAGAGGGACCTTGACAGGCTGGAGATGTGAGCCTATGCTAACCTCATGAAGTTCAACCAGGCCAAGTGCAAGGTTCTACATGTGCGTCATGGCAATTGCAGGCACAAATATAGGCTGAGCGGAGAATGGATTGAGAGCAGCCCTGAGGTGAGGGATGTGGGAGTGATGGTGAATGAGAAGCTCAATGTGAGCAGACAATGTGCCCAGAAGGCCAACCGCATTCTGGGCTGCGTCAAGGGGAGCGTGGCCAGCAGGTCAAGGGAGGTGATTCTTCTCCTCTACTCTGCACTGATGAGACCCCACCAGAGTCCAGTTCAGGACCCCCCAAAATAAGAAGGACATAGACTTGTTGGAGAGGGCCCAGAGGAGGGCCCCAAAGATGATCAGAGGGCTGGAGTACCTCTCATATGAGGACAGGCTGAGAGAGTTGGGGCTGTTCAGCCTGGAGAAGAGGAGGCTCCAGCGAGACCTTATAGTGGTCTTCCAGTACCTCAAGGGGGCCTACAGGAAAGCCGGGGAGAGACTGTTCAGTAGGGCCTGTTGTGACAGGACTAGGGGTAATGGTTTCAAAATAGAGGGAGGTAGATTCGGATTAGGTATTAGGAAAGAATTTTTTACACTGAGGGTTGTAGAACACTGGACCAGGTTGCCCAGGGAGCTGGTGGATCCCCCATCCCTGGAAACATTCAAGGCCAGGCTGGATGAGGCTCTGAGCAACCTAATGTAGTCAGGGATGTCCCCGCTCCTTGCAGGGGGGATGGACTAGATGGCCTTTGAAGGTCCCTTCCAACCCTAACCATTCTATGATTCTATACGTATTGTGTTCAGATTTTCACTGTAAGAGAAGGTTCTAGAAGTTTTCAGTAGTATTGTAATAGAATTGTGGTTTAGGAGTTCTTTGAATATTCCATTAACAGGCTATGGATAAACAGCTGACACATGCTGCAAAATAAAATGTAATACATACAGTTCGTGATAGTCTTGAAAGATTCTGAATTGTCAGAATACATCTTCAAAGGGATTTTTTTTTAAACTAAATCAAAGTACTAGACTAATTGTTTTTGTGTGATTACAAGAAGATGAAGAAATAATGATTGAAAGGGCTACCTTTCAAGTTACTGTAACCAGACAGTGAAATAACCCCTCTGAAATAAATTTTCAGGGACTATAAAACACATCAGCATTTCTGTCTCAGAAATTAAAACTAAATATAGTGTCTCTAACCTCACTTAGAATCACTTTGGATGTGATCATCATCATATTAATGGATGTAAATACCTTTGCTGTCTTTATGCTACAGAAACAGGAAGTGATACTACATATTTGGCATTCGTATATAATCATGCCCAATGGTGGCGTAGACATTCCCTGGCTGTTTGTGCTGTAAGACTACAATGGAAAATGTACTATTTATTATCAGTTGCTTCTGAGAGAAAAAATACTACATATCTTGACCACTGCACCTATTGAAAAAGTAACATACTCCAATTATACTTACGCACCCACACACTCATGCGTATACCTACACATATACATTTCATCAGGAGCACATTCAAAGAATAAGCTTGCTTACTTCTGTTGTAACTTTGTTTGTGACTGGGCTATTTCTCCAGTTTGAGATTTTATATAAATCTTCTCCACTATTTCCTCCTTCTTCCTGAGAAAAAATCCAAACAAAAGCAGAAACCCCACACTTACTTCAAAGATGCCGTACATATTCAGGTGCCCTGACTCTATGTAAGTTAAAGGTGACTGAGTTTTCACCTCCATTAAATAGGTCTGCCAATCCCTCGTTGCATTGTATTTGCTGGACATTGACCATTTATATAGAAAGAAAATAGAGGGCTAGGGGACATGTACCATTACTTCTTGTTCTTTAATTTTAATCTTGGTTACACTAAAACGTATTTGGAACCTAATTGTCAGTATTTTTTTACTGGTATTCAAGTGTTCACTCTGCCTTCTCATGTAAATGAAAAGACTACTTTCTCAGAGCAACATGTCACTTAAAAAAAAAATCCATATAATCTAAAGACTGCAGCATTACTTTTCTTTATAATTCCTTGTCCAGTTGGTGTGTAGAGAATGACAGGAATGAGGAGGAACTATTTATTGTGTAAACATTATTGTCTTTTACGCCTCAAGTTCTTTTTTTTTGACAGTCCCTCAAGTTATTACTTTCTATTTGTTATTTGTTCTTTCTTTTTGTTGACGTCACTTCCCTGTGAACAACATTTAGCAAGGTGCTCCAGTTTCTTTTGCTTTCCCCCCTTGCCCCAGTTCGGTCTGTGACACTCAGAATTCTAAGCCGCACCTACCCTACCTGAAGAATTTTGAAAGGAATTTTAAGAGTTGTTTAAAAAAGGAGGCTATTTATGATATCAAACAGGGAGCATGTTAATTGAATTCAATCAGCCTGGCAAGGATAAAAACCGCTATAATCAGGCTTATGGTACCATAAATGGAGCAAAAATTTAAGTCAATTTAGACTAACAGAAGTTTTACTAATTAACATCTACAGGGACAGCAAACTGTGGCTGCAAAAGAGATACTTGCCTTTCTATGTTCAGGGAGAAAAAAAAAAAATTCAACATGTTTCTAGGTATCATTAAAGAGCACATGACATCTTGCTAGGCCAGCAGCAAAATAAGCAACAAAAATATGTTTGAAATACTTCTCTCTGATTTCTGGGTTCAGCAGTTTTTAGACATCAAAGAGCTGCACAAAATTGAAGGTGGTAATGTGAAAGAAGCTGCACGTTAGTATTTAATTACATTAAATTGATTAGAAAGAAGTAAGCTCTTGATTGGGAGCACATTAGGTTCTGCCTGTGCAGCATACAACCTAGATGGTGAGTGAATTAAATGTGTTAAAACATGAGAAAGATAATAATATGAAAACTAACTGAAACTTTGAAGTATGTGAGCCAAGGAGTACACAGCTATTTCACTCATTTGTTCAATTTGGCAAAGAAAGGCAATTCTTAGGTCTTTAAAAGGAAGAAAAAAAAAAAAATCTATCCAGTCACAGTCAGAAGAAATAAAGTATTCCTTGCTACCATGAACATGAAATGGAGCTGTTTTCCATTCTTTCCATTTGCTCACAAAAATTGCATCTGGAAAATCTTTTGACTAAAATAGATACCTAAGTTGTGACTTCAACATATGCACAAATAATTTCATGAAACATACAATTTCATGTACAAAATACATAAAATGAGTGCAAAATAGTGGGTTTTCCGTGGATGTAGCATTTCACAAATTCAATCAGAAATGATGCATTGATCAATATTTAAAATACAGTACTTTAGCTGAAAACATATGCAGATCTGGTCATAGAGCTGTGTCACACTTCAGTGAAGCTGGGCAAATACTTTAGGCTTTGTATTCCTCAGTTTTTCTAACTACTAAATAACAGTAAATGCATATATGCCTTGGAGGGATATTGTGAGGTTGCATTTTTTAATGTCTGCACAGGGTACCTTGTGTGGAAAAGAGCTAGAACAATGCAAGCTACATGACTGATTATTTCAGTATTTTCTCCTGACCATCAGTGCATTGCTTGATCACTGCATTATTTTAGATTAGTTAATCTAGTAATGATTTCAGAGAACTACTGCTATTTTTCAGTTTTAATATTACTCAAGAATAGTCTGCCCAATATTTAAGACAAAATAGAGTATATATTGCACTTTCTGCAAAGGATTTTTCATCTCAAAATTGCCTCAATTTGACTGTTGAAGAAAAAATGTCAGTATGTTCCATTTAATTTGCAAGCCTAGTAAATTCAGATATTTGTGTAATAGCATCTCTCTAGGCAGTCCACGAAAGAAACTTTAGGACTAGTTCTCAAAATCTCAGAGTGGAAGCAACTAGTCTTATTTTTTATATTATGATTTGTTATATAATGACAAGAATAATCTCCATCACTTTGTTCCTTCCGTGGTATAAAATTACTTTTTGTACTGATCAAACACCTCAGGCTTTTCTTTACTATGTAATCAGTTTTAGCAGCTGTTCATAGCTTCAAATACTACAAAGCAATGGAGTTTAATTGCTTAATTAAACTCAAACCTCAATTGTCTTTTTAACAGGCAGGAGCTTGTCTAGCTTTTGGATACCCAAAGACAATCAGAGAAAGAAAATGACATTGCTCTTCTCTCAAGGATGGTTGATCTAGGAGTCATTAGGTAGACACTGAAAAGGAAAAGCCAAAGGCTTCTTCCGTGAAACAATCAGGAGTCTTGCTTCCTATTTTTTACCTGAATTATTGATTTTATATGAACACAGCTACTGTACTTATATGAAAGTTTTGTTATAGTCTGAACAGTACACATAAGTTAGTTGAAAAACTTGAGGACAGATCTTTCAACAGAGTACACTGCCTTGTTGAGCTTGATTTATCCTAGTTAAAGTTCTGACTCCATGGGGCTTTTTTATTTTATTTCCTGCCTCTGATATTCAGCGTCAGCAGTTCTCATAAGCGGGCACAAATGCATTTTACCTGACAAGCTGCTCTCCAACTCCAGCATTCTTACATATATGGAGAGCACTGGGCTTATGCATGATGGTCTTGGGATTTTCCCTGAAGCTTACCCATCAAGAGCTCGTGTGATTTCAAACAGTTAGGATGCACCCAAGTGGGTTTGCAGTGACAAATTTGAAGAAAAAAAAAACATTTTTTTGTCCTATCTTGTACTAATGTAAGTCAACCATGCTGAGAACTAGTATCTTTATTTTGAGAATTGCTAATTTTTTGAAAGAACTGATCAAAAATAGAACCTCATCTCCTCTATTACTCTCAATTAATAATTCTTTAAAAAAATAGTGGATTTGCAGGAATTCCCCTTTGTATTTAATATCCAAATCTAGTGATACTATTAGTATGAGACATCAGATTCCAATTCCAATTTTAATATTTGAAATATTTTGGTCTCTACATATTACAATTAAACCATTATGATTTATGATAAAACTGATTTGAACATAAAGAAAGTATCAGAAAGGAAAGAAATTGCACTCAGGAAGCATTACCTTAAACTAGATAAAACTATACAGAAAATTTATATAATGAATTTGTTAGCTAGTTTCTCAATTACCATAAATCAATATAATTTTTTTTATTTCAATGGAGCATTGCCAAATTCAGTTAGGCTTTACCATCAAGTGAGGATGTGAGGGTCTACCTGTCTGAAGCACTGGTGTTTTATCTGTTGTCATAGTACCTCATAGTATGTCACATATTTTTGCATTTAACTTTTTAAGTGGCAAAGTATTACTGTTTGGTTTTTTTTTTTTTTTGTCATCAAGACATTTATATGTCTAAAAATTCAGGTTGTCTGTTAATAACATTCCTCTAAAGTATGTAAATACCTTAATATATTTAAATATGTGGCCTTAAATTATTGAGCATGTCTATGTAATATGTCTTTGACATAGAGACAAAACTGGAAATACCCACAGAACTAATAAGGTGCAAAAAGACAACAGTAAACCAATGTATTAAAATTTGCAGCTTTTGTGGAAAATATTTAACTTTTAAAAATTTCCTGTTAAATGTCTATGCATATAAATTGTACTTAAACACACATGAACATGTAAATAATTTCAAATCGTTCTTCACATGTCAATAGATTTTTACTTTGAGGGGCTTTTTCCTTACAAATATATGTCATGCTTTCTAAAAGACACGTGAAAATTACAAAACATTAATTTTTTTTTACAACAAAACTACCATCCACAGACAACTACCTTTCACATAGTGTTTTTCATCCTGTTGGTGCTTCACTTTGGTAGGAACAGTAATCAGAATGTGTCTGAAGTTTCAGTTGAAGGGGCCAGTAATTTGATACGAAAGCATGAAAAGCCTTGCCTGAAAACACAAAAATTTAGACAAAGGACAATCTTCTATGATTATCAGTGATCCATGTCAGTGTCTTGTGGGTCTTGCCAGCAACTTACAAACTAGTAATTTCGTATCACAAAGTTTCAGATGGCATTTTCAGAAATATGTTTATCTTTTATTAATATTATCACTGTCTATTTCGTATGCTACACTTCCATCCAATATTGTACAAAAAGTTCAATTCCTTTGAGATGGTCTCTGGTATTTTAATTTCAGGATGCTATCTGAGCTCTTTTTAGCCTTAAAGGTATCACCAATATAAAATTATAATTTGTAAATTTTATTACTTCTGAAAGGTAGCAATACATTTAACGACTATTTCATGAATGCAGAGTTGTTACCGTCCACAGTTTCAGTTTGGCTAACTTACATTTTACAGAGTAAATGCAATCATAAGCATCCATGAGTAGCAAACTGCATACATATACACACCAGAATGACTGTCTCAGTATGGAAATGTTTCCACAAATATAAATAAAGCCTAGCTAGTACAACTTTCTTTTTTTTTTTTTTTTAACAGAATAGAATTGCAACACCTCCTACCCCCCAAATACAACAATCTGGAGCCATCTCTTCTATAATGACAGAAAATGACAGAGTAGAGTAATGTTTGATACTGTACTGAATACTTAATTCCTTCATTCAAGCACAAAGTGCCACAACACCTAGGTTTGTAGACTTCTATAGTCTCCTGTATGGGGTTTCAGTGACACTCAAGGAGTTCTGTCCATGAGTGAGAAAGAAGAAGCAATTCAAACCGTACCCCCTGTGGTGCACGGGGGAAGTCTTGTAATTGTGGTCATTTCTTCATTTAAGAAATTGAAAGTCTCTGTAAGTCTGTTGCAGGAAAACACTGAGGCTTTTGGGGCTGCCAAAATTGCACAATATAGGAAGTTAAAATAAGAATGCAAAACACTCTTCTTATTTAATAGGGCTTGTGAGAACATGACTTCTGTCCCGTGATGATGTGGACATTCTGCAATCTATTAGCTGCCTGACTTGAGATGGGGGTAGAGTAATTGAAATGAGAAAAAATCCATTCAGAAACACTAAAATGTCTATAAATGATCTTCAAGACTACAGAACAGTTAGGTATGCATATCTATTTAGCTAGTATTATGTAAAAGTTACAGAGATGTAGGAAGTATGACATAGTACCTTCTGTTTCCATGTGGGGAATACACAAAACAGATGAAATCCAACTAGGAAGCTGCTTCTTTTTTTTCTTTCTTTTTTTTTTTTTTTTTTATATTTCTTATTTCTTCCCCACAAAAAGGGGTTTTGTTAACAAGTTTTGACCAGGTTTATTAATGACTCTTTGGTATCGGGAAGCTAAGATTGAGGATCGTATATGGAGCCAGACTGCATTATATTCTTGGCAGACCTACTGGAGCTGTCATGGCAGGGAAAACAGATGGACTGCTGACAACTGGAGTTACAATGACTTCTAGGACTTACATGAATACTGCTCTTCAATATCCAAAAGCCAATTTTTTTCCCTTTTGTGAGATAATGGAAAATTCCTCCATTCCAAGTGCTCCAAAAGGGAACAATATCAGAAGTTATAGAAAATTTAATACAAAGACACCCTCTTGCCCTTATCATGTACCTATGACAACCTGGCTCTACAGGGTGAGTCTTGATCCTGACTCTAAAGGATGAGTCTTGATCTTATTCAATCTGTCTGTCTAGTGAAGAGAAAACGTGGTCAGCAATTTGGTCTGTCTTTCTAAATCAGTTTTGAAGGAAATAGCTTGATATGCAACACTCACATTAAAGTGATATGAAGATCAGCTCCAGTTCCTACTAAAATCACAGACATTCTGGGAGCTTAAAGCATCTTCAAAAATGTGGTGAGCTTTATGCATGTCTGAACTACAGAGCTCTGTGACTAACTTTAAACGCTCCTTTTTGGAAATTTTTACAGAACCAATCCCTCATTTCTCTAAATAAAACAGTCAGAACCTCTTCAAGCATTTGTAGTTGTTCAAAAATAGAAGTGTGAAACTAGCCAAGAGACCTTGCAAGAAACATTTTCAAAGAACAGAAAAGGCTTTTTTTAATACATACAACTCATATTTGTATTTTTGACTGACTTTACACAGTTAAAACCTTGCATGATGGTTGCCTCCGAGAAATGTATGACAAATGTCTTTCCAGAGCAAAATTTACATAAACTCTTACTAGCAGAATGATTTAAACAAACTTCCTACTGCACCTTTAGTTATACTAGTAATACCAACAAATACAATATCAAAGGTTTATTAAAAAAGACAAAAAGTTTATATAGGAAAATATATTGGAAGAGGTGGACAGGATCTGTAATTGTCAAACTTCCATTTAAAGAGAACGTTTTTCTCTTTAATTTCATGGATGACTGGAATTTTCTGTCTGAAAATATATCCAATGCTCCATGAAATTTACTTGTCTATAAAATGTTCACTCCTGCTAATATGAAAAAAATAGATCTTCACTATACTTGGTTACATATAATTAAACAAGAAGTAATTTTGTTCTGATCAAAATCTCCTGGTTTGACCTCCAAAGGAGAAAACATGTAATGCTGCCTTTTTAGCAAGGAAAAAAATGCAAATTTTTATGTAATATCCTTTCTTTGTCACTTTAGTAGGTTTTCTTTTTCCTTTTTTATTATGTGCTTTAGCAATAATGCAGAAAAGTAGAAGCCCTGTAGACATCTAGTAAAATATATCGAGCCAGAAGATGAATGCTGTTCTTTGCTAATATCACTATATAAATTTAACCAAGAACATAAGTTAATGAGGGCAATGAATCCAATAAATTTTATTATGATACAAAATGAAATCTCCCATCTAGAAATCTATGAATTAGAGTTATCAAAACATCTTTAAAACTTCTTTTGCCGAGCAAGTGAGATTAGTCCTATCCTTTTGTGAGGCTATCACAACTATGGAGGTAAGTAGAGAGTTTTCATTAAACAAGCCAGCCAGATACACTCAGAGAGGTAGAATCTTTCACAAATATATTTCACTTGTGCTTTGGAGGGTGGAAAAAGTGAAACTTAAGTCTGTTTCTTTATGAGGGAAATCTATGCAATCTGCCATCCTGTCAATGGCATGGGGTCCCCAGTTCCCCCTTGATTTTTGAACTTCTCAGTTAGTTCCCCTGTGTATTTTATTGAATCTTGTAGTGGGAAAAGGGTTAGGATTTCCAGGCAGACTAAGAAAGATATATTTTATCCATGAGTTATACCATATGCTGTTCTTCATTGGGTGAAAGCTCTCAACTTTCAAGTTACATGCACATGAACAAATTACCTTGAACTAACAGACATTAGGGTTAGAATTAATACATATTAGGTTTTATGCAGTAAATGCCCACAGGGATACTATTGTCACATGGTGACAAATAAAATTAGTGTGTTGACCTCTTTTACACTGAGAATCTAAAAAGGCACGCACTATTATGTCACATGTGTTCATATTGGTGGCCAAACAAAAGTACTGTTGGATGAAGAGTAGAGTAAGCTCTGAGAAAAGAACATAGGCCCTAATTTATGTAAAATGTTATCTATATGCCTAATTTTAATTAGAATTTGCCCAAAGTAAAATCAATATTGTTATGTACAGACTTAAACATATGTAGGGCAAAAGCCTAAGACTGAGAAGTTTTTGGGTCACATGGGGTCTCTTCATTGTGCCTACGTGTAAAACACCTAGCAAAGTTTAACTACAGTTTTTTACATAAAATCACACCACATAGCATTGTTCATGATGAAGCATGATGAATGATGACCTGAAGAAGATAGACCGGTAACAGCATGCACAGCTTTCCACATGAGCAAGTGAAAAATGCTGGAGTAAACTTTGCCAAGTTGTAGCCCTGGAAACACATTCCAAATTTGAAAAAGGTAAGTTTTTCCTTTTGTTTTTTTCAAATACTGAATGCTGTTGCTTGCAATATTTTTCTTACTTTGGGACGTTTAGAAACAATTAAACTTTTAGAAAAATATTTTTTTTTCTTGGTTACACAGACAAGGACATCCTTGTCCTCATTAAATCCTATTCTGTGTTTTCAAAGAACCTTCACTGTGCTTTTTTTTGTCTGTTGTTTTCATCCCAGCTGCTTCAGCAGTGACACTCCTCTATTCCTTATAGTATACATTCTTTCATGTACTCTACTAGAAGGATACTGGTAGCAAAAGACTAAGTAACAGCCACATAGAACAGGGAGTTATAATTAGCCCCACAAAACACAATAGGAAATATAACAGTTTGTGTCCTTGCAGATATATGTATATAACAAAATTCTAGTGCCTCTAGCAAGAGAGTTTTAAAAGCCCTGTAAAATATTTAAATAGCCACCCTTTCCCTGCTGTGAAAATTCTTAATTACCGATCTGATTAAAATATCTACCATATTATAAATATTTCAGTTCATCTGTTTTACTTCAGAAGCCAGTAATAATAACTTATAAATTAACTTATTAATCAATACAAAAAACCAGTATGCATGCATTTTGCCCATATAATCCTGTTTTTCTCCTTTCTTTGTACTTTATATATTGTCTGACTTGACAGAACCAGGGCAGAGAGTTCCTGAGGTAAAGTTGTATAGGCAACATTCACTGACGCATGCACATTAGAGTATGTTGATTACTATATGCTCTTTGTAAATAAACAATGTGTGTTGTTCCATGCTTATTTTTTTCTCTTCACCTTTTTTTTTTTTTGATATGTACTGAAGACATTTGGCAGCAAAAAATTACTAAGCATACCATTATTGACATTATAATCAACTTTCTGATCACTGGCCTATGTTTTTATCTTGCTGTGTCCCACTGCTCTTCTTCGTTGACTTCATACTCTGGAATGAAAAACTTTGAAAGAGTGACCTCTTTATACACATGAATTCTTAACCACTCATTTTCCAGCCCTGGGAAAAATTCTTGTTATTGGCACACCTTTTTCTCAAAACTACAGTTGCAATTAGATGTCATTTTTCTCTTCTGGCCTCTCCCTTCCATCTTATTTTGCAGCTGAGGTGGGAAGGTTAAATACAGGATGATATCAAGCTAACTCAGTGGCTGGTGAACCTTTTCCTTAGGAAGGACTAAATACGGTTTTTAATGTAGCTAAGCTAGGAGAATAGGTTAATGAACATTTTCAATGTTCACATGTTTTTTTGCTAATTTTAAATTGAAAGCTCTAGGCCACATGGAATGAAGTAACACTGCCATAGTTTCCCACTTGTCCCTATTTCAGGCGGATGGCATTTTATTCCACCATTTAACTCTTCAGTATTTACATGACGATGGATGTTAGGGAAAAGAGTTTAAAATACATAGTAGAAGTATTTTCTGTTAGTACCCTTCTAAAAGTGAGATGTTGATAATCTATTCAGGAGATGTTACACACGTTCTGTTCCATCCCTAAGAAAACTGTATGGAAAACCAGATTGAAACAACTCCTTATAACTTCCTTGAAATAACTGATGGGGAAAACAAATGGCATTTGTATGATGAGAACCAGCCACAAGGAACCATAAGAAACTGCCAAGAGAAACCACCAAAAAAAGAAAAAAAAAATCAGTTTTGAATAGTAGAAGTTCTTTAATTTACTGCACTCTACCTGTAGCGATTTCCAATAATTTTCTGTCCTCTTTTGAAATTGTATAGAAAGCGTGTATTATCAGCACCTTGTAACCTCCTTCCTTTCAGGACCCTTTAAATTTAGGTATGTTTACTACTTAAATTTAGATAGACAGAAGGTGTAATGTTATGACTACCACTGAGAAAAAATACTGAAGAAAAATATTACTTTGGTCTGTTGACAGTTTCAGAATTTCATGTATTCTTATGCAGCTTACCGGAGCAAATTGTGCCACAAGAAACAGAGACTATGATAGGCAGGAGCAAATTGCTCCTTCTTTGCATCAACAGATGCCAATGGCTTCATGAGAAGAACCTGCTCAGCTCAAGAGCGTTACAAACAGAATAGAGATCACCTTAAATAACTTTGACAGGAAAAAGCATTGCAATTTTAGAAATAACAGGAAATATTTGACATAAAATCAAACCAAACAAACACAAAAATCCACTCTTGAACCTGCTTTGAAGGAAACTTTTGTGATTCTCAGCAATTTTAATTTAAATATAATTTTTTGTAAATATCTCAGAAACTTGACCTTAGATGTGACTCCATCCTTCACCTGCAAAATGGAAGTGACAGCACATTCCTTCTTCAGGTGCGGTCAGATAACAATACTGTCAAGGTGCCACAGGTGCCAGCAGCTTCCTGGGGCCAGCCACCAAGATGGTCAGGGGCTCTCTGCATCAGGCAGGGCAGCACCTGGCAACCAGGGCTCATCCCATTTATCCATTTTATCTTGTGATCAATGAATTCTGGGAGAAGAGCTCAGAATATAAGCCACTTTTTTTCACCTGTATCTGAAGTGCAGAGATATTCAATAACAACAATTATGAACTTTAATATCAAGTCTTTGTATTTCTTTTCAGGGAGGTCCCTAGGGTCTTCATAGGGCCATACTAGAGGTAAAGGGAATAGTCTGCAGTCTATTTATAAATTGCATACAGATAAAGAAAGGATAGCAAGAGTGTGTGAAAGAAATATAGAGGAGGTAAAGAGTAGTAAACATTAAAATAAAACAGGAAAAAAAGACAGCTTAGTGAAACTGTTGTCAGTAGAAGCAGAACACAGAAAATAGAGGGAAAAGTAGAATACTTTCATAAAAATAAGTTACCCTAACTTCACATTTATTCCCATTTTCTTTGCTGCAAGTAACTTTACATTAAATATGAATTGTATTAAACTCAGTCATCCACAGCGTCAAAATGTTTACATAGAAAACACACTGCGGATAATCAAATAAAGTTTAGCAGAATGGCTGGATATGAGCTTAGGTGGATGCATTCTCTAACCTTACAGTATTATCTAGAAGCATCATTAAAATTTACAAGCTCATGTAACTCAGTTAATAATAGAGGAACAGCATCAATTTTCACCAGTGAAGATATTCTGGGGATAAAGAACTTGACAAAAGCCATTTTGGTAGAATTCTACAGCCCATTGCTAGTTAAGAAGAACACCTCAACACTTGTGTGGCCTGGCTGAATGCTGCTGCTATGGCTCTGCCTTGTATCTATGGAAACATTTTCAAGCTTCCCAACACCTCCTACACAGGAATCCTCGTAGATTCAGAGTGAAGTAGATTTTCCATGAAATGTGACCTAAGGATAATTCCAAAAAATCATGCAACATACTAAGATTTTACACTTCATTGGTGAAACATACAATAAATTGTAGTCAACACACTTCTAAAGCAAAAAAAAAAAAAGCTATCTTATTCAAAACCAAGGTTTCTGATGCTGCTTTCATTATATCTCTAACCACAGAAAAAAATAGAAATGCTGCTGACTCTCTGGACATTTATTGGATTTGTGCATACGTAACTTCATCTAACTTAGAAAGACAAGGAAATTTTGACTGATTGCTTGATTAGAAATAGCTCCTTTTGTCACTAACTAAAACTTCCAAAGTGTGGATATACAGGCAAGTCAAGCCTAACACAGCTCATTAGAAATAAAATTATCCACAAATTCAAAAAGGTCTAACTTTTCTCATAATAACATCAATGTTAAAATAGCCATAAATCTCTAACTCTTTACTTGTTTACTAATCAGAAGTAGATCAATAGAATCCTTTTGGAAGAAAGTGGCTATGATGTTGGTATGAGTTACTCCTACTACATAAACAAAAAAAAAAATCTACCCACTCAAGCCATAAGCTCTGCGAAAGCATTGATCTCCTTTTCATGAAACTAAATGCCAAAAAGAAGAGCACAGAATGTGGTATTATGAAGTAACTTCTAAGGAGGAATAAAGAAGCACTGTCAAGACACAAAGGGGTGAAATTAGGATAGGAAGGACAAGAAGATCGTCCGAGGAAGAAAATGTCATCCTTCCACATTTAGTGGACAGGCAGACTTTGTGAAAACAAAACAGAACAAAACAAAACAAAACACATAGGGAAGACTGAGATACACAATACATTTTTCGGCCTTGTTTTTCACTGGTAAGATCAACTCCTAGCCCTCTTAAGTTTTTGTGTCTAGTAGCAGAGTAGAGAAAGATTGAGTTAAGGAACACTAAAGAAAACTGGACATAATACAAGTCTCTGGGATGCATCTAAGAATGCTCAGAGAGCTGTCTGATGTCTTTACAAGGCCATTTTATTATCTTTGCAGTGTTGTGGTGACTGAGTGATGAGATATCTAACCCCTAAAAGAAAGCAGATGTTATGCTCATCTCTGAATGTGACATGGGTATCTAGTGAACTACAGGACTGCCAGTTTCACCAAAGCCCTCAAAATTATGGAAGTTGTTTCCATAATAACAGTTCAAAGGCATTTTTTTTTCCCTTTCCCAATAGTAGTTGAAATGTCAATGACTTTTTCTGATTTAGAAACCTGTATTTTACATGGCTAAAATTAAATAAAATTATTTATATCTTGACAGTTTTCCACAAAGTCCGGGTTATATTTTCTGGAAAAATACGTGAGCAAATTCCTTTATGCTAAGACTAATAAAATATAGAAAATATAGAAAATATTTCTATAAAATATAGAAAATATGTATAGATGTTCAAGCTAAGAAGTGAATCCTATCCTTTGACTAAAATTAAAACCAGATACAAAATACTGGTTTTTTATCAAAACAATAATTGCTAGTAATCTCACTGTCTGTGTGGTTTTATCACTTCATCTAACAAGTGATAAAAGAAGTTATTCTGCTCAAATATCATGCCTTCCTGGGTGGGAAGATACAAGATTCTTCTTTTTGATTTACCTCTGGTAAATTCATACTATCCTCTGTGTTCATTAGAGCAACAGTTACTGATAGCCTCAATTCAGAGAACAACATTAGGAAAGTCCTTGTTGCTGCTTCCTGTTTGCTTGCTTTAGGACAGGTTTTATTTCATGGCCTTATTTAGGTCTTCTGAACTGTTTTTTGAATGGCCTTAGATATGGATGGTGCTTAGCACTGAGCAAGGACATTGATTTTGTATGAATTTAGACTGAATTTGGTCTGAAGAACTTCGAGAAAAATGAAGTAATAGGAAGTGGTGAATACTACTTTGCAAAAAGTAAATATTGGCTGATACTAATTGAAAAAAAAAAGACCTTTATCTAAAATAGTTTTGATTTAAGTCATCTAAGAGATGTCTTATTTTGCTGGGTACTTGTGTTTTGAGATAAGAAGTCCTGAAGAAGTTAAGGGAGATAGGCCAGAGATAGTTTATAATAGCTACCTGAGCATGAATATACATTGTTCTGGTAGACGTCATCTAAAATGCCTTTCATGCCAAAACCTCATGTCTATCATAGAACATAGGACTTTAAGCAGAATATGTGGAAAAACCATAATGTATGAACCATACAGATTATAGCTGTAAAAGTTATATGCAAGATGTATAAAATTGTCACAATTTAATATGTAGCAAATATTTGTTTATAGAAGTTTTCCTCAAATAATTCAATCAACAAAATTTGTTTTCTGCATTTTTTTTCATTTTTCAACAACTTAGAAACAGATTTTCTTACTGATTCTGAGGTTTAAATATAAATTATTATACTCACTATGCACAACTATGCATAGTTACAGATTCCCTAAGCGCTATATCATTTGTATAACGTGTTCCTGTCAGTTCAAATTAAACATTGTACAGTTATGTAGTTTGTTATTTTATTGAATGAGGCTTGAGAATACTTTTTCTTCCCTGGAATCAATCCTAAAGGAATCCCAATAAATATAGTGATCTCCTGGGATTTACACTTTAAATTCACTTAAAACAAAACACCATTCTTATAGGCTCTGCTAAAGTAGATAGAGAATCTGGTAATTAAAACATTCTCTTGTGATTTTGTCTTAACTCAGAAACAATATGTAGAGACAGGGAATAATTCTCATTGCAAGGGAAATCTACTGCAGAAAAATAAACTATACAATTAAACATAAGGTAAGAAAATAAATTCTGCTTGGATATTACGAGAAGTTTAAATAAAACATGAACTATTTTCACATAGTTCCATGTTTCTTGAGCCTTTATCAGAGTTAAAATTACTTTTTTAATCTTATTTTACAGAGAGCAGTGCACATCCTTTTTTTTTTTTTTTTTTTTGCTGCAAAATAAGAAGGAAATAAAAGATTCTGTTGTTCCTTTTCCAGTCTCTGTGCATTCCACCTGTTTACCATAGGGCTGACTTTGGCTTGTATCTCATCAAATGATCCGTATCAATATAATAATCTTTTGACAGTATCAGATTGTCACTTCAGTTTTGTGCATGTTTTTTTTCTGATTACTTTTCCCTCCAGCTTTATGTATTGATAGTGTAAGCTCATCTTGTCAATATAATTTTCAGTTTCTAGTACATGTGATTGAGTAATAGTAATTGAAAAACAATTCAAATAACATCTTTGAATATCCTTTTCATCTTTTCTCTCTCTTAGAAAATATTTTTTTTTTCATATTCATGATGTATGAACCTCTGGAAAAGATATCACTAAAATAATAGCCAAAATTATTTGGGAATATTTTGATCCATGAGCAGGTCCACTGAATGGATGGGCCAAAACCTAAGTAAGGCCTGAAGAACTCATCATGGAAATGGGAAGTTATGACTCTACTTCATGCTGTCCCATACTGTCCTGCACAGAGTAAGCTGGTCTGCTTTGGAGCACAATCTGCATTACTGTGTGATACAGAATTATAATAGAATTTAAAAAATGGATTTAGCTTGGCATATTCATACCATGAATGTAACTACATCCAATCTCTTTTTATTTGATCAATGTCTTTAAACAGAGAGATTTTCTGTGTGTAAGAATGGCTATTTCATTAAACTCAATTTGAACTAAATGGATTCATTCCAGCTTCTTGAATTACAGATTTTTATAATCATATGCATAAAGATATTACACAGCAGTGACTTATGTTCTCTTAGAACACCAATTTTCTGTGCTCTTAGGGATTTCAAAATCAACTTTCCTCCTGCACAGAAAAACAGCTTCTTCATCACTACTAGGTTATAGTTGGGGAGTAGAACTTTAATTAATTAGAATCAACACTCTTCAAAACTTTAAAAGGAATCTATGATTACCAGTCAATAATAAATATTTCACACTGAACATTTGCTTTTACCTTTGATAGGGGACCTGAATTTCACCCATTTATAAAACTGACCTGTCTTGTTTGTCATGTTATCACATACATTGGTTTTGAGCTAGGGTCACCACATGTGGATTTCAATGGCTTATTTCAGGATCAATGTCTTCTGTAATAAAAAGGTTTAGGTACATGCTCACTGAAGACCACCTAAAGAAATTTGGTTGTCTAAGCCTTTGCCTTACAGGAAAGCTGTCACTACAGATGTAGGAGCTGACAGAAAACTGAGAAATAAATCACAGCTACAAATACAAAAGTTTTTTTTTTTTTTTTTCTGACTTGGCTAACTTAAGCTCAACCTCTCCTTAATATACGTAATTTTCCTGATTTTGGTTTTCTTCAAATATAGCTACTTCACTAGTGCACCGTGCTCGGGCAAGGGGAGGAGAGTGGGTGGTGCAGGCTTCTCTCCAGATCTCAATTAAGAATGACATGACTATAAATAGCATAATAAAATAGCTGTTTCAATAATGAGATAGAAATAGGAAGTAGGTTAGGAAATCCTACATTCCTTCAGGTGTCAATGCGATACGGGAGAACATAAATGTTTTCATCTATCAGGGCAGTCATGGTAGGGAATCATATACAGGAATATGCAGTGTATCTGCAGCAGTGATGGTGATTTCACCACTCAATTTGTCAAATCCTAGGCTGTTTGGAAATCATGTTCCTGCAAGGAGCTCTGGAGATTCTCAACACTCAGACCTACTGGGCCAGGAAAAATGGGCTGGTAATTCAGGGGCATAGGAAAAGGAGTTTGTTAGAAGTATAAAAATAGTTCCCACTTCTAGGAGAGTCAGATTATCTTACCTGGTAGTAACATCCCTTTCGCCAAACACATTGCAATAGATGGTGGAACTACTGCAAAGTCTGTTCAAGATTTTTGAAGGGTATGGCTGACCCTTACGGGGAAAAAATTGTGTGAACCTGGAATGCAGATCCATGGGTCAGACTTGGAAAAGCTGAGGGAAAAGGGAATTTATGGAGGATTACTGGAGGAGAACGAAGCATCCTTTGCTGTGGTATGCCCCTGGGTAGGCTTGTGGAACCGAACTGGGACCGAGACTCTGGAGAAGGATGTGAAAGCTCACCCAACACAGACAGCAGATCCAGTGCTGAGCTTAGAGATGGTGGAAAGATTTCCTTAGCAACCTAGAACGAGCCACAGACTTAGTAGTGACTAAAGATGCCAATGATAGTTTCTGCACTAAATAGCAGAAGTAGAGAAAAGGAAAAATAACTGAGGAACAGGAAAATGTTTCTCATACATTCATGGTGTCAGGGCCCTGCATTTCTGGTCAGTTTATTAATTCTTTTTTAATAGTTGGTCCTTCATAGACATACCGTACCAAATTTTTCCACATATTTGCTAATGATGTTCTGCTTTTAAGACTGTGATATATATAAATCATTAGTACTTGTCTTTTCATCTGTCAGGGCACTGCGGGGGCTGGTGGCTTCCTGGGGCAGGAAACTGGCAGTGCTGGGGGCTGCTCCAGGTGGATCTCAGCAGGGCCTGACAGCCAGGGCTCATCCCAATTCCCCAGCCAGGAACAGGGCAGCTGGGGGCACTGGAGCCACCCCAGGCATTAGGCACCAACCTGGGGAGAGGGATGGTCAAGGATGGGCCAGGACATGGGCCTGCATATGGACCCAGCTTGAGGGCCCATGACTGGGCAGAGCTGGACTGTGGGGAACTGGGGACTGGCCCTGCTAGTGTGTTGCTGGGGCAGGGGCTGACAGCCCTGGAGAATGGTGGGGGGTCCTGGGCTGTGTGTAGCGTTGGGGGAGCTGCAGACACTGAGCAGGGATAGTCAAGGTTACCAATGCCTTCAGAGCCCTGGACACTCCGGGTTTTTTTGGTTTTTTTTTTTTTGCGTGATGAGGTTTAACTTTTCTCTATTCGAAGAATTATCTTGCTTGTGATGATTATTTTTGTGTTCTGTTAAAATATATTTGTAAAAACCCCAAACTATTAAGTTTTGTGGCCTCTTGAACTGAACAAAAGCTAAAGTTTTTTCATTTCAAAGCTCTGCCTAACACAGAGCACAGAGTCTCAGTGCTATTGCTAATAACCTTGGGTAGCAGATGCATTGTGAAACTGGAAACATCATAATAGCATCAGAGCTACAGAGATCTTGAGATGCTTGCTCTGAGATCTTGAAATGCTTGCTAAGGCACTGTCTATAAATCCTTGTTACCTCTATGGTAAAAAAAAAAAAAAAAAAGATATGTTTTAGAAGCTATAGAAACAGAACTGTAATGCCCAGCTGTCTGAATCTGCATATAAACACCTCAGGCCTCTTTAAAATAGAGTTCCAGAGAGAACAGCTTCACGTCTCCAGTGCAAACTAAACACTGCTGAGCTTACTGGCTCCACCTCCCTTTCCTCTCACACTTTCTCTTTGAAAGCTTTTGCACAGGTATTTTGTTTTCTAGCTATTGAGTGGAGCATTTGGATCCAGTTTCATTACTGTATTGCTCTTCACACATTTCTCTAGCTCAACAAGTTTGTACTTCTGGTAAAGTGCGATTTCAGGTTTTCATCCCTGCCAATTGCCAATTGTTTATTCATCTATTGTTTGAAGCATGAGCGCCTTAATTTGGATTAATAGTTTCATGATAAATATACTAATAGAGCATTACTTAGATATATGTAACTAGGGAAAAAGTTGCTATAGTAAATCAAAACAGTAGGAGAAAATTGAAAAGACAACGAAGTATCTTTGAAGCTTGTAATTGCAAAAGGGATGTAAATGTTTGGGGCTCCTTAGAAGTCTGTGTTGTAGTTTTGTTTGGTGAGGGGGGGCCTAAGGTGGTAGCTTCTGTAGGAAACTGCTAGAAGTCGCTCCCCTTTGTTCAGTGGACTCACCATCCTGGCCTATATCTCAACTCTTACATGGAAGAATCATCTGAAGTCAAACTGGTCTCCAGGTCCATTCTTCTCAGTTTTTCTGTTACAGCTCTCAAGAAAAGAGACTAATTAGTGCTAGCGATTGGTACAGAGATATCATTTATTCTTGTGTCACATAAAGCTAGAAGTAACATGAGTTGTCTTTGTTTGTAAGACTTCAAGATATTTTCTTTGACTCTGTCAACAACTGTCAAAAGAGGCAGTAAAATAAAATATGGCAGGAAATAAAAGGTTATCCTAAATGTTTAAGATCTCAGATTTTGGTTTGAACAAGACTTGACGCTGGCTAGGGAGAAGCTGAAGGGAAGTTTGTATTTGACAATGAATAATTTCTTTAAAAAATAGAATAACTGCTTATCAATAATTTTCATGATAGCATTTATATTTGCAAAAAAAAAAAAAAAATCCATAGATCTTATTACAAAGAAGGATTTGTCCATTCCAATCCTAATGAATACTGAAGAGAAAATTTTCTGAACTTGTCTTGTTTTAACCCTAGTCAGCAATTGAGTACCACACAGCCGCTCACTCCCCTTCCCGAGGAGATGAGGGAGAGAATTGGGACAAAAAGAAAACTAATGGGTTGAAATAAAGACAATATATTAGGATAGCAACAGAAAAGATAATAATATATATCAAAATAACGATAATAATAATAATAATAGGTATAACAATAGGAATAATAAAATATACAAAAGAAATTATGCACAAGTTCTTACTACTCGACAACCCAATGACTGATACAGCCCATCCCAGACAGCAACAATGGAATGAAAAAAACCTGAAAATTATCTCAGAAGGATTCTGAACAGCAAGGGAAAAGCCAGACAACTTGCCAACCCACCCCCACTTATATACTGAGCGTGACATTTATGGCCAGTTTGGATCAACTGTATTGGCTATACCCCTCCCAGCTTCCTGCACCTGCACATTAGTGAAACGTGGGAAGCTGGAAAATGTCCTTGGTCTCTTTAGGAGTAACTAATATCATCAGTGTATTATCAACATTCTTCACATATAAAATTCCATACTAAATCCAAAACACAGCAGGTACTGAGAGGAAAATTAGCTCAATTCCAGCTGAAACCAGGACAGTATTGTATTCACAAAAGTGTCAGAAAAGCACTGAAATGGTTTCCTCTAATATATCTAAAAAGCAGAAAAATTAGCAATAAAGTATGCACACCAAGCAAAAATGAATTAGAAATACAACTACTGACTGCTTTACATTCAGTGAATAAATAGTGCTGTGGGCCAAAGTACATTGGTCTTACTAGTGCTCACAAAATTGTAAATGCATCATTTTGAAATATATTCCTCCATTTGATTACTTAGTTGTTTGGTTTTTTTTTTTTCCTTTCTTTTTTTTTCTGGTTTTTTTTTCTTTTTGTTAAAGAAACAAAGCAAAATATAAAAAAGTCCAAGAAGCAAATTAAAATTAGTCATAAAAATACTTTACAGAACCTATTCTAGTTTCACCACCATTCTAGTACTAAAAAATGATGTCTCGTAAGCAGAAAGCAAAAAAAAAAAAAACCAGCAAGGAAAACAGAAATTGCTAGTACTTTATGCAAACTAAGAAGAAAACTATTAATTAATAATGCAACACTACTGAAAAAGTACACACATAAAATGAACTCCTTATCATCTTGCACTCTTCTGCTACAAACCAGCCCAACACTTCTTTTAACTCCATTGTCCTCACTGGTTTATGTAACACAGCCCAAAGGTGGCCACAGGCAGTAGTTCCAGACTTAGAATTGCATGTAAAGTGGTCCACAGAGCAAATATCTTAATCTTTTGTTAATGCAAGCATTAGTATAACTAATGAAGACTCTTGAATAAATCTTATACGTACAAAGTAGAAAACAACTCAGTTCAAATTCAGGGCTATGCTCTGATGCTGTTACTCACATATAAACGTTACTTCACCATGCTTGTAGTAAAGCATAAAAATAAACAGCATAGGACAGACACTGGAAGCAATTTAGCTGTATTAGTTCAAGGTCTCCAATTGTTAATTTGCTCAGATTTATCTCTTAGCAGCCACACTTTCAATAGTTGTTGTTCTTGGAAATTATTACTCAGACAAGTGTCTTGCGAATTGACATTTCGTACATACTTACTCTCTGAAGAAATCAGAATCTACTTCAGTTTACTCTGGGAAATGTTTATGCATACTTTGAGGCATTCACACTGTGGATGAGAATGTCATTAAAAAGTACTATAAGCAATGGCACATGCAGTGGGGTAGTTTGCTAATTAGTGAAGCATGAGAAAAGGAGGACTTTTCTTTGGGAATAAAAAGCACACACAAGGGCAGTTCCTGAAGAATCAACACTGGATTAGATGTTTATAAACTAGTATACTTTTCATTAACTTGCTTATACACTTATACATTGTGCTTTTACAATGTTTATTTATTTATTACTGAAAAAGTTGTTTAGTGCTTTTCTATGTAATTTAAAATAGGGTGCAGAAGACGAAGAATTAATCAAGCTTTTCAGAATGTCAAGAAACAAAATGAATTCACTTTAGTTTAAATTTTGATTAGATATTTGTTTGGAAATTTTCATCTTTCTGGGATCACCAGATGCTAACTGACTTCATATGACAGACTGCAATGTACCTTGGATAGTAAATAACATCATGATGTGACATATCCAAGGTGAATGTGACCACTAGCTAGCAATAATTTGTGCTAATGTAATACCTCATGCAAAATATCAGATACTCCTCCAGCCATAAATAGTGATGCCAGACTATGGTAGGCAATTTGACTGACAAGCAAGGACTTGCGACAGCAGCAAGACGCAATAGCTCAGCAAGGGCACTGAAGAAAAGTTCAGGAAAGTAGCACTGTTACTACAAATCTGCTTAATTATACTGGCAAGAAACTCTTCTAAACTTCACCAACAAAGATAAGGATTGCAATTCAACAACTTCTTCCCTGTATTCTTGCAACTCACATGGAATACAAGGAACTTAAAACAGAGCTAAACACCTACTTTTCAATAATTTTGTACTCTGCAAGGTTCATTTGTCTGTTCCTCTTAGTAGCATACACAGCTGGAGTTAGACACCAAAACCTTTATATGAGCCAAGAGAAGAGTGAGATTCTTCATAAAGTCACAGTACTGAAAGTAAAACCAGAATATATTCACTGTTCTATGTACCTTTGGAAATCTAAACCTTTTCTTTTTTTTTCCACTTATGAAATTATAATGACTATTGATTCTGGCTTCAAGATGTAGCAAAAATAATCAGTGAAGTGCTTGGAAACACAGCGAATTTAATGTACTAATCAATTTGAAGGGTCACTCTTTCTCCAGTATTCCCCTTGAAAATAAAAAATCTCTTTCCTATACATCTTTTCTTTATTTGTACATCTCCTGTCCTAGTTTAGCCCTGCTTGGGACCAAGCTACGCAGTCTCTTGCTCACTCCCCCCACCCTCTGAGGGAATAGGGAGAGATAACATAAGAAAAAAGGCTCGAGGTTTCAGATAAGGACAGGGAGAGATCCTTAAAGTTACTATTATGGGCAAAACAGACTCAACTTGGGGAAAACTATTTATTTATTTACAAAAAAGCAAAGCAAGATAGTGAGAAAGAGAACAAAGTAACTCTCCCCCAAGCCTCCCTCTATCCAGGCTTAACTTTATGTTCTGTTATCTCTACCTCCTTTCTCCTCCCGAGTGGCATAGTGGGGAGTAGGGAATGGGGGTTATAGTCAGTTCATCACTTGTCGCTTTATGCTGCTGCTTCATCTTAAGGGGAAGAACTCCTCACATTCCTCCCCTGCTTCAGTATGGGGTCCCACCCATGGGCTACAGTCCTTTGTGAAACTGCTTCACCGTGGGTCATTTCTTCTATGGGGTGCAGTCTCTCCAGAACGGCTGCCCCAGGGCTGCAGGAGCTCTGCTCCTCTGTGGACCTCCATGGACTGCAGGGGGACAACCTGCCTCACCATGGACTGCACCACAGGCTGCAGGAGAATCTTGATCAGAAGCAGCATTACTCTTTCCCCTCCTTCTTCACTGACCTTGGTGTCTGCAGCCCGTCATAAGAAATTTTCTCACAAGAAATTCTTTACAATCAGCAGGCAGACACCTCTAACGGTCTCTTCACAGCACCTTTCTTCACTTCTTGTGGTTGGGCTGGGCTGTGTTAGGCCCAGACGGATGCTTGGCAGGAGACCACAGGATGAAAGTTGCAAGGCCCACAAGGCTCACACCTCTCCCTCTCTGCCTGTGCTTCAGCTTCTTCATATAATCTTTTTTTTTTTTTTTTTTTTCCCTTCTTAAATACATTATTGCAGAGGCGTTATCAGGGAACATTCTGCCATCGATTGGCTTGGCCCTACCCAGTGGCGGGTCCACCTGAAGGCTGGCCAGGTTCACTGGACAAAGGGAAAACTTCTAGCAGCTTCTTGCAGAAACCAATACACCTACTTAAAACAGAAGCTTAAAATTTATAGTATCAACAAAAAAATTACAAAATACAACATACTGCTATTCTGAAAACTTAATTCAGAAACTGAAAATTCAGTCCAGAAAATATTTATAGTTTATAAACAAATAAAAATTTTTGTATCTTTTCCAGATTTTAAATATTTTCTCTATGACTTAAAACACTTTTCTACTATCAAACAAGCTGCACTGGAAAGATTCATGTAATCAAATGTCTGTGGTTTTAACTCGAGACTACTATGATTAAATATATAACTTGGTTGCTGCCCAGGGAGGAAGTACTCCACAGAGGCTTCCACTACCTCTATATTTCTTTTAAAATGGACATTAGCACATAAACTGGAAACAAACCATACATACCAGCAATCACCCTGTGTAACAGCAGTAGTTAAAAAACACCAGCTGGGGTTTTAAATTCACTTTCAAGTGAAGTTTGTAAGTGAATGGATAAAAAATATTTACCCATGTGGGTAATACTGTCTTACAAGAGGCAACTTTCTGTTAGCTTCGGCTAAAAGACACCTGATTGCATTTCCTCTCCAAAAGAAGGAAGAAAAAAAAAAAAAAAACATTCTGTTCAAGGGAAAGGTTACATTTAACAGTAGGTTGTAGAATACAGCATGTTGACCCCAAGAAATTGTTTTAAATGGACAGTACACAATACCAGAGTTTAGATTGCTCCAAATTGCAGTGCTGGCTGTTCCTCTTATGCCCATAGGTGTCAAAAACCACCTCTGTCAAAATACTTTTTGTTATTTAAAGAAACTCAAGTCACTGCTGTCTAATTCTTATCTCCCTCTGGATAGAACCTTCAGAAAAGAAACTCAAAACAGATCCCTCCACCCAGTTCCGATGAAATAGGCCTTTTAATGAAAACTCTGGTTGATTTAACAATTCTGAATTCTTATGCCAAGCACTGCCAGTCATGCTGTGTTATGTGACAGATGTAATACTACATTACATGTCAAATCTAATGCAAAGTTTGTGCTGCCTTTCAGGGATAAACAGCTGAATGCAATGATTTATTTTTTTTTTTCAGTGAGAAAACTTACAGACATACTAAGTTTGAGACCTACTGTCTTATTGACACTTTCTGTTAGTATTTTAGGGAGGGAATAAAAGAATCCTAGAGTGAACAAAAATGTCTTTTTCAAGCTTTTCATTACTGTATGATGCTGATTTTTTTTTTCTTCTAATTACATGTACAGTCTGATATAAAGAACATAGATTTAAAAGAAAAAAACAATTTTGACTTCAACAAAGTTAAACTAGTCTTGGAACAAGCTAGCACAAATTCTGTGATTTAAGAAAGGTTATATCCCTCTCATGCAGTTCAGCAGCCAAAAGGATGAGAATTTTAAATTTCAGAGCTATGTAATTTCACATAATTTACTCCACAATCCTATCTCCCTGCCTCTTCCTCGTTTTCTCTTCCAGTTCATAGCTAAACTGAAATACAACCCATTTGCTGTTTCATGCCATAGTTTTTCTCCTACTCCATGACTCCACTTGCCAAAGCATGTCTATACAGTTAGCTCACTGGAAATGAATGTTGTACAGCAGCAAAAAGATAACATTTTTGAGGTGCATTGACACAATAAAAATCTGTGCCGGTAGTAGCTTTTATACATTTTAACTGATGGAGAAATCAATAGAAAATTTTACGACACACTAATGTCTTTTTGTGTGTGTATACATATGCATACATAATCTATAGAAGATGAAAAGAGCAGTATTCTACAAAAAAAAGAGAACAATATGGGTTATTCATCATATAGATAATACTACTAAGAAAATATTTATTTGTTATATGTTGGAAAACAAAACAAAAAAAAAAATAATTGCTTGTCATCTTCAGTTGCCTTCTGAATTTTTCCTACATATGCATTCAAATACTCAGCTCAGTTTGTCACATGTCCATTTGTGTGAGCTTGAGTATAGACAGTGAAATCCCCATGAAGGGCCACAGTAAAGGTCCATGAAAGCCTCTAGGCATCTATAATCTCTTTAAGAGTTAATTGGAAAAAAAAAAAGCACCCTAAAAATGAACCTGGAAATTACAGGCACATAAATAATTGTGATGATGGCTATATCAGCAAGAATGTTGATCTTGTAGCTTTTTTAATAAGACTGTAAAACAACAAAAATTGAGCTATGAAATGTATTAAACTACCTTTTCTAAATGCAAGGAGGATTGCAGAATCCCATTTCTGTGTTTTAGCTGAAAATTGATGTAGACCCACATTATTTATCTGGAAAAAAAAAAATTCCAAGTCTGAAGATAAAAGGAAAATTAAATTTCATAGTAAGTCAGTAACAGTTGACTCACTGTATGTGTACAATTTTATTTGGATCAAATAATGTATCATTGGCAAGAGTGGTCATTGAGTCGTTTTTGCCTTTCATTTCCCCTCTTAATGAGCATGATTCAACCCTATAATCAAAGCAGTAATTAGCAAACAAATTAAAACCAAACAAATATCTCCAAACACATAAGCAAAATCAAGTAAAACCTCTCTTTGTCATGATACTGAGTTCTTCATGTTAGAATTGTAAGCTATTGAACTGAAAAATGGAAGTTAGTCTGAACTTAGATTGCAAGAATGTATCCGCAAATGCCTCACATTATTAAAAAAAAAATGCCCTAAGTAGCACAAAATTCATTTGCATATGTGTATAAAGTAAAAAAGCTTTATTTAACAGAAAAAAAAAAAATGAGTGCTATTGTAGTGGATGACTGAAAATGTACACTTTAAAGAAAGGGATTGTAAATAAGGACATGATAAGTTCTGACAATGGATCAGCAGTGATATAGGCTAAATTCTGTGCTCACCTAAGTGTGCATTTCAAGTAACTGCCATTTCTATACTCAGTAAGAATAAGAGTCACTCCAAGTTTTTTCAGCTAAGAAAGAATTCCAATCACTGTCGTTAATGTCATTCCCAACACATTGCTAGAGAATAAGTCAGCCACTACTCTCCTACAAAACCCTTGCCTGAGGTCAGAATAGCTATCAAATTATCTGTCTCTCTCTACTGCAGGAGGAAAGATAACTTGGGCTGGAAACAAGTGAATGCAACTGAGCATACACTTGCAAGAATTTTAAGCTGGCATTTATACATTTCCTATTCAAAAAACCCAGGGAATT
This sequence comes from Tetrax tetrax, assembly GCA_009806455.1. NCBI lineage: Eukaryota > Metazoa > Chordata > Aves > Otidiformes > Otididae > Tetrax > Tetrax tetrax. Next base: position 343,856 of record WHYT01017432.1, read on the forward strand.
ACATACTTAGCCTCTGGCCCTGTTTGGTCCTGTGACTGTTTGTTGTTATAACTTCCTTTTTTATGTCAGTAGCCAGACTCTATTTTTACAATAGTTTTACCTCATAACCCTAAGGCAATGTTCTGGCCTGGATAGGGCCACCCGCAACATGGGTGAGGGTGCCACTACTACTAGCACTGCTCTCTAATTCCAGTTTGCTGGATGAACCATGATAACCTGTGGGACTAATTTTCTCTTTCACGTTTTTTCTAATTCCATTAGGTTTGAGTGAAACTGAACCTTGTTACTTAGAGTCTATTAGTTGATAGAAGTTGAGTATATAAGACCACACCAAGCTTTCTAGTCCCGGTGAAGTTGCAATTATATATTATTATATATTTATTAACATTTTAACAATACATCAAATTACAAATTTCAGATTAATTATTTTGTTATTTAAAATTAAATTAGTGCTTTTGTTCCTCCGTTCAGTAAAATAGTGGATTACTGGAAGGAGCAATATTAGTCCTAGTATTGAAATTTTAACATCCAGACACCACTGAATTTCAAGAATGAAAGCACTAGTTTACAAATGCAAAGGCATAGACATACAAAGTAAAATTCTGTCCTTGATGAAGTCGGTACCAAAAAGGTGAAGTTCTGCCAGGATTTAAAAAAATAGCCTTCAGACCTTTCAAAGATAAAAGCAACTAAAATTGTCAATGCTATACTTGAACTGAAATTATATGGGGTAATTGTTAACACAGTAGAATGTAAATAATTCAGGAAAATCTCTGCCATTGGTACATGACATATAGTTACAGCAGCTTTTAAGATCTTTCTGATCTTCATATTTTTATCCTGTCATGGCAAAACAACTATCTCAATACCTGCTTAAATGTTTTAGAGCTGGTGGAGTCTTTCAGACCGCTGGTAGAAGGAAAATAAGCCACTTGATTTTTACAGCATACTCTGGACCAGTTGAAAACAGGACCCCATCACACTGACCACTGCACAAACATAGAAGAGAAGAAAGTATTTCCTTTGAATACTTTGCAAACTGTGGAGAAAATACAGTCTTATACAGAGGGAAAAGGAGAAAGAAAAAGCAGCAGTTTGGACCAGTAGAGTGAAAATAAATATTCTCTTCACTCCAAAAATTTACTTATTTGCAAGTGGAACATACCTAACGCCTATTTTTCCACTGTGTATTTTCTTTCTGAAATATTAAAGAAAATTTCAGAAAAACAAAATTGTTATTTTGCCTCTATTTTGTTTGCCATGTTCACTGTTAAAATCTTAAAGACCATTTTTTTTAAGAATTAGGAAAAGAACTAAAACTGATTACTTTGTTTCCCATAGCTTTCAGGCAAATGGGAGGAAATCTTAGTATAAACAGATGTTTTTCCACATACTGAAATAGAGAAAATATAATTAAAGACACATTCTATCAAGGAGACAAAGTTATTATGATTTCAGGTGAAAATATTCCAAAACAATAACACGGGGGAAAAAACCAACAAAACCAAAAAACCTAAAATATACATTAATTAAAACGACTGTGACTGTTGTAAATTACTTTTCACTGGCAGAAATTTTTCCACTGACAGTCAACTTTTTTGAAACTAAATGATGACTTTTCTTTTTGTTATATGCATATTTAATATAGATCCTGCTGTTATTTGAATTGGAATCCAATGTTTTGTGGTTAGAGACCTATTAGTTTCAGACAAACTGCAGTTGTGTTTACACAGTCAATGTTGACTGCTTTGAAGTAAAATGTATCTAATGTCTTTCAAATTTAAATATCTTTCTTACTAACTGGCTTAGTTCTGCACTCTCTCAGTTAATACCAAAAGATCAATTTGACTTTCATCTTGAAACACTAATGGCATTACTAACACAGAAATATGCCTGAATTCTTCCAGGAAGTTGGATGAGAGTCATTGACATCTTCCCTCAAAGAGAAATCACTGGAGCTTCTAAAGCCACGGAAATAAATACATTCTCACCATGGTGCTGTTAATCTACTCAGGAGAGCCATCTGAGGTCCTGGGAAGTACATCTAAAGAGTAGAATGGAAATTTGTCAAGCATTTTGGCAACAACATGCTTGTAAAACTGTCACCACAGGCTGGCCTGTATTCTGGGTAGAACTTTTGTCAGTTTGTGTGTTTATAAATGAGGGATGTTACAGTTACCTTGTATCCATCTTTTCCATCATAATTTCAAAGGGATTTAGCCAGCTTTAGCAAATTATGTAGAGAGCCGATATTTTGAATGAAACAACCACATGCAGTCATTCTCTTTCTAGTACAGAAAGGAACACAGGGCAGTGACTATTCACAGTTTTAAATCTCTCTCGGTAAAAAAAAATGATTAAAATTGTACCTGCTGAGCTTGAAAGGCTGAAGGATCTTGATATTTCTTTCTGTTGCTGAACCCCAAAATTCCCATTATGAAATAAACTTCTGAAATCTTAGAGGCTTTTATATGAAACCAAATGGGAAATTTAAAGGAGTAAAAATTATGTTTATGAGATTAATATATTCAGGAGTAGCTTATTATGTGAAATTCAAAGCAAGAGTATTAAAAACTATTCTAGGCAAAACTGAGAAGCAGAATAAGATCATACAATGGATATAAAGTTAATTTTTTTTAAAAAAGTAATAAAACCAATCCTCCCTTGAAAACTATTATGACCACTTTCAGTCTGAATGCCACTAGTTCTTCAGCTGCTACTAGCAAATCCTGTACATCAAAGGCCAGCTATCCAAGCAAAGACACTGAATACAGAGACGGGAAAGTGAGATTACATAAATCGCATATTGTTCAGTGAAAGAGGTGTAAGACTATGACATGGTAGCAGCAGGGCTGGTTGCTGAGTGTCAGTTTTGCCATGAAATGAAGCAAGTTCAATTTTGTCAACTGGACAAATGATTCAGTTTTTAAGACTAAAATGGCAAAACAGATGTCATCAGATTCTAGTGGATGTGATCAACAAAATAATAGCTATGTCTCCACAAAATAGCAAAAAGGAAACACAAGCTTTCTTAGGCATTGAGGGTTTCTGGAGAATGTGTATTCCAAATTAAAGTATGGTTGTATGCCCTTTCTATGAAGTGACCCAAAAGAGGAATGATTTTTAATTGGACTGGGAGCAATGACAAGTGTTTTATACAAATTGAACAGGAGACTGTTCATGCAGTAGCCCTTGGGCCAGTCTGGACAGGACAAGATACTAAAAAATATGCTCTACAAGGCAGACAGTGTCCCTACCTGGAGTCTCTGGCAGAAAGCACCAGGGAAGACTCAAGGTCAGTCACTGAGGTTCTCCAGCTGGGGATATAGAGGATTCAAGGGCTTCTATAATCCAACTGAGAAAGAGATACTGGCAGCATATTAAGGAGTTCAAGCTGCTTCAGAAGTGATTGGTACAGAAGCACAGCTCCTTCTGGCACCCCGACTGTTGGTGCTGGGTTGGATGTTCAAAGGAAGGATCCCCTCTACACATCATGCAACTGATTCTGTGTGGAGTAAGTGAGTCACAGTGATCACACAGTGGGCACAAATAGGAAACTCAAAAATATTCTGGTCACCCAGGTATCATAGAAGTGATCATAGATTGGTCAGAAGGCAAGGAGGAGGCGATGTGGGCTGAAGAAAATCCACTACCAGAAAAGGAGAAGAGATATGCCCTGCTCACTGATGAGTCCTGTCATACTGCAGGAAAACATTGGAAGTGGAAAGCTTCTGTGTGGAGTCCTACATGACATGTTGCAGAAGCTGTTGAAGGACAAGGTGAATTGAATGAATTTGCAGAGGCGAAAGCCATCCAGCTGGCTTTACACATTGTTAAACAGGAAAAAATGGCCTGGGCTTTATCTCTGTACTGCTTCATGGATGGTGGCAAATGCACTAGGGGATGATTACAGCAATGGAAGCAGAGCAACTGGCAGCACAGAAGCAAATCCATCTGGGCTGTTGCAGTGTGGCAAGATATTGTCACCTGGTTAGAGAAGCTGGTACATCATGTAAATGTCTACATACCTGGGTAGAGCCACAGAAAAACATCAAAATACCAGCAGGTGGATCAGGCTGCTGGAATTGAAGTGGCTCAGGTGGATCTGGACTGGCAACATAAGGGTAAATTATTTATAGTTCAGTGGGCTGATGAGACCTCAGGCCGTCAGGGAAGAGATGTTACATATAGATGGGTTCATGACTGAGGGGTGGACTTGACCATGGACACTATTGCACAGATTAGCCATGAATGTGAAACATGCTGTGCAATTAAGCAAGCCAAGCGGATAAAGCCTCTTTGGTATGGGTGATGATGGTTGAAATATAAATATGGCAGATTGATTACATCAGAATCCCACAAACCCGCCAAGGCAAGCGCCACGTGCTTACAATGGTGGAAGCAACCACTGGATGTCTGGAAACACAGGCTATGGCCCATGCCACTGCCCAGAAAACTATCCTGGGCCTTGAAAAGTGACATGGCGACCCAGAAAGAATTGAGTCAGACAATGGAACTCATTTCCAAAACAACCTGATAGTCACCTGAGCCAAAGACCACAGCATTGAATGAGTATATCACATCCCCCATAATGCACCAGCCTCCAGGAAAATTGAATGGTACAATGAACTGTTGAAAACTACACTGAGAGCAATGGGTGCATCAAACATTGTGATGCACATTTAGCAAAAGCCACCTGGTTAGTCAACACTTGAAGATACACCAATTGTACTGACCCTTCTCAATTAGAACTTTTACATACTGTAGAAGGGGATAAAGTCCCCGTAGTGCATGTAAGAAATATTTTGAGGAAGAGTCTGAGCTATTAATTCCTTGGGCAAAGGCAAAACCATCCATGGGATTGTTTTTGCTCAAGGACCTGGATGTACTCTGTGGATGATGTGGGAGGATGGCAAAGTCTGATATGTACCCCAAGGAGATTTTATTTTAGATTAAAATAGCTAATAATTTGAACTGTATGATGTTAATTGCTGTATAATGGTGTAATTCATTAGTTATCTAGCTGTTATATATCATATCAAAGGTATTACAGTAAGAATCACCAAAATTAATGAAGAATGAACTTTGATAACATTGAATAAAGTGCAACAATGATGGAACCAGAACTGGCTTTAGCAACTGGCACCCAAGAACTCAAGATGAATATCTTCAACCCACAGACCATGGACACGATAGACCAGTCTCACCAGATACACCAACTGAGTAAACACTGTGTCGTCTCTCCTGCCCCAAGAGGCTGTTATGAGAGACGGAGCCCAAAGGCATGGACTAAACATACTCAGCAGACATTTTGGAGGGAAGGCCCATATAATATCCATGAATTAAATTTTTATGAATTTACATGAATGAGTTTTAATTAAATTTTCCATTAGGCGAGGACAAGGAATATTTTGTGAAACAGAATCTGACTTGAGCAAGCCAAGTTACTTTCTATAAAAAATACATACACTGCTAACAACTATACAGTTGAAGAGAAACTGAGAGACTGATAAAAAAGATACGTCTTGCCCCAGAAGGTGCCAAAAGCTGGGTGATTGTCAAAGGAGCATGAAGTAAGCAATTATCTGCATGGGAAAGGGAGAATCAAGATAAGCAAAGAGTAACATGGCAGACATGGCCTTGAAAGAGCAGGATGATGCCATAAATCTGCTGGAACAAAGAAACATCAAGATAGATAGGCTCAAGGAGAGCAGACATGCTGAAGAAGCCAAAGTAGATAAGGAAGGATCCAGAGCATGAAAACATTTATTAAACTAAGGGGATGTATATCTTTGCAGGTGCATAGCATGGATAAAGGCTGTGAATGGTTAACAAAATTCCACTAATTAGTGTCCTCAAAGTGAACTCTCTCATTATAATACGAAAACTACACCTTTAGTGCTAACATCACCCCCTCCTCAGATAAAGACCCGTAGTCAGGTAGAGATTTATTTAAATATCTGGTTTCAGATAGACCATAAACAGGAGGATGAAGTGCAGTACAGAAAATCAAATAAAATAAATGAAGCCCAAATAACTGTCTTGTATTTGTCAGACACAAATGATTTTGAAGGTCTGGAATTCATTTCCAATCTGACATGTCTGCTTACAGCTGCATACACTTCTACGTGCAATTTTTAATTTGGGGGTGGTTTTTTGAGAAGTATTAAAGTAACAGAGGAAACAATTCTACTCTGACTACAGATGTTACAGTGAATAGCTCTTCAGTTAATTCATAGGAACATGCAGCTAATGAAATGCCAGAAGCCCAAAACATGATTTGTGACATAATATTTCCGAAAAGAAAAAAATGACTTTCAGTCAGAGACCATCCTTTTTTTTATTATTATTATTGTTGGCATCTGAGTGAAATGTAGATGAAAATACACTGTATTTATGGAAAACTGCCAGTTATTGCAGGATGTGCCTTTCCATATGTTCAAAAGTGATCAAGTGGAAGTCAATTGCACTACAAGTGAAAAGCCTATTTCACCTTTTCTATCATATATGGTAAACTCTTTTAGATAAAGCTTTAAAACATGCATTATTTTGTAGGATCATTCTGCTTGTGTCTCCATTCTGTAACTGGCAGCAACAGAGTAATGTGTGAATAACAACACAACATGCTTATATACTGGCTCTGGAACTGAGTTTGAGGATTTAAAACTTTGCTTCACTATCTGCTTGCCTAAACACCATTTTCAAGTGATTTTCTTTTTTCTGAATAATTTTTAACTTTTAATGCTGTTATTCAACTCCCAACCACATACAAATAAAAAGTCATCAACAGAATAAAATCTCACGTGCTCAATTCATACAGCCCAGTTCATACAGAACAATTTCTAACCCTATACTAATATAATTAAGTGGTCATCTGCCATTTTTTCTTAATGACCTTATGATACATTTGATTAACACAAGGTTCAAATAGATTAATTTGAAGCCTGTCCTCCAAAAAATCTACAGTTAAGATCCTCTCTGTTCTGCTACATACATGTGGTGATTTACACCTCCTGCTTCCCTCACAGAAGAATTCTCTACCTTGCCTTCTTCTTCCCATTCTATTTGGGATGAGAAGTTCTGAGACAGAAAATCCCTTCTAGTTTTACAACCTACAAAACTGGAGAAATTGAGAAACTGATTTGAAAATTCTCTATAGAAGAGAGATGCTTCCTCTATACCTTTACTAATTAAATACTGTTAAGTCTCCAGGATAAAACATCACTTAACTAGTAATTTATTATTATATTTTTTTTATCCATACAGGCCTCTACACTTTCTGTACCCATTTTCCTTCAAGAAAAGCAGTGGGCCTCTCAGTTTCTCAACCTGTTAGTGTATCTTCTTCATAGCAGAGGAATACAATCTCATTTCCAGAATTTCCTACCTCAGACTAGTTTTATCTGAGATAGTAACATGGGAGATTCCACAAGGTAGCCCTCATCTCTCAATTCCTTCTTATCCTGGGAATTTGGTTTGATGCAGTTCTGCTTTCTGTATCTCCTCTTCCATCTTTAGAATTAAAGCATTGAACTTCTTTTTTTCCTTCTTCCTCCCTACCCTTGGAAGTGTTTTTCTGCTGATATTTAGTCACCATCTAGGGCAAAAGGTGTATTTCCTTTCCCAGTTGATGTTTTCTTTTCTGAAAAAAAAAGTTGTTGTTCTTTTTTTTTTTTAACAAAACGTTAAAGATGGTGAAGTTATATTGGGAAAAAGAAAGGGAAAGGAAAAAGTAATAGATAGATATTAAATGATAGAGTAAAAGAATAGTTGTCTTACTAGTGCAAGGAAGGATCACAGTAAAGTTATCATTGTTATTATTCTTTTTTTTTTTTTATTTATCTCCTTATTTCATCCTCACTTTATTTTCTCAATTGAGAGAGAATTAAATATCTAAATTTGTATACACTTACTCAAGTTCATAATATTTAAACTGTTCAGGCAAGGATGAGAAAAAAAAAAAAACAAAAAAACAAACACCAAAAAATAAACCTATAGAGATTTGTTGTCTACATACCAAGTGAATTAACACATCCACACAGGAATCTGTGACTCCTCTCATAAAATGTAAAGTTTAAGAGATATATTATTGGTCATTAAAATTCCTAGTTAGTCCTAGCAGGCACTGTTTTCACTAGGTAACATTTGGCTTCTCTGAGTAATTAGAAAGGCTGATAACATCATCTAGTTGAAAAATTTGGCAACTCTTCCCATTTGAAATACCTCAGAATCCCTCACAGTAGGTATTTCTTTACCAAAATTTCATGCAACAAGGCAGTAGTGAAGAGATGTGCAATTCACAGCAGCAGTGATTTTCTTCACACAAATCGCAGAAGCTACAAGTACTTTCAAGATAGAATAAGTCTCCAGATCGTATATAATAGTCTAATTTAAGAAGGTGGTATCTAGGGTTTTGCTCCCCTTCATTCTAAGGGGAGTCTGATCTTCTTCCTTGATCATCGGTAAGAGTACTGTAATAAGTTGGTCAAAAATTTAGTGAGAGGACTGGAGGCTTTCTTCTGCCAGGTCTGTTGTACAGTGAAGAACTGAAGTTCCTGGAAGCAATGAAAAAAAAGAAAAATGCAGAATAAATCATTTAGTCAAGTTGTTACTTTACTCTCTCAGAGGAAGAAGAATGAAATTTTCGTTTGTGATCTCAAGATTTCTTCTAGATTTTTAAATTATGCAACCACATCCTAAAAATTAATAAATAGCTATAGACTTGCAGGGATTTGAACACAGATTATTGTCTCAAAAGCAAGTAACATATTTACATTCTGCTACAGAAATACAATCTTTCTAAATTTGTTTGCCTACTTACCTACCATTCCTCCATTACCAAAAGGGACAATTTGAATACTTACCTCCAGGAAATGCTTCCAGACAATGTACCCCAATCCATTATTGGTGCTTTTGGATGCCAGGATGTGATACTTAAGAACAAGAGATGGCACGTGCCCTCTGTGGCTTTTCTCTAGTGTAGTTTATGTCAGCCAGGGTCTCAGGTAGCTTTCCGTCTAGATTATTGATTTTTGTGTGATTTCTATTACAATATAGTAGTTAAGATAGATTTATAATTCACAACTATAAATTGTAATTTTAGATTCTGCATATGTAAAATGTTTAAATGTACAGCTTATGTATGATTAGATGCCTGACTGCTATGAATAACAGACATGCTACTATGGATCTAATCTTTTGCATTACTCAGGATCTCGATTCCTCACTTGTATAAGTGAATAAAAAAAAAAACAAAAAACCAAGAACATATAACTGTTTCCATAACTCAGAGAGATGTTGTGAGGCTAAATGTATTGAGTATATATCTGTACTCAAAAATCTCATCAAGAATAAGCCCCAAAGAGCATTGTTTTCTTAAGTAAATACTTCAACATTTCCTAACAGACAACCACTTGGTAAATAATCTCAATCAATAACATAAGATTTTAGCTTTAATGAACTGTTATTTAAAAGAAAAAAAAAACAAAAAAACCCAAGCAATCCCCCTAAAACCAATTTTACTAAAAAATTTCTGAAAAATTCCAGTAATTGTAGGTCTGGATGAAAATAAAGCATATCTAGACTTATTTCTCAACTCCTCCAGATATTCCATGTATGATCTATGGAATATCAGAATATCTGTGTATCTTTTTCCCATGGTAATAGGAGAAAAAAACATACTCTTTTTTTCTTTCCTGCTCACATAACAAATGTTACAGGTGAAAGATGATAAATTGTCTGTGCATATAGTACATAAAATATAAGGTAAGAACTCCAGTAAATATCATAGTATGAACAAAGTACTGGGAGCAAAATGTGTGCAGTATTCAGTTTTCTCCAGACTTCATTAACCATTTTCCACTTGACTTTTAGAACACACAGATACAACAAAACCAATCATATTAAACAAACAGTAAATGGTTTTACATATTATTTATTTCTTTCAGTTCTAAGTCAACTCTATAATGGTTCTTCGTATTTGACAGACAGAACTGAGAATGTATTTTGCCTTGTGAATTCATGCAGTTTATATATTAGTGTTGCAAAATATCACATTAATTAATATTAAATAAATTAAAGAAAGAAAATCAATATATCAAAATATTTTTAAAACACCCATCTCAACATTGAAAGTGTTTTACTTTTAAAAAAGTCTACACCCTTGCTATTTATACGAAATGAAAGTCTCGTGATTGCCTTCAGTTTATTGAATGTGTCTGTCCAGTACTGACATTGCTAATAAAATACTGAGTCTCCTCTACAATGAAAATTACAATGTAGTAATTTTTTTCTGAGTAATATTCTACTCTTTCTCAGAACTAAATATTTACACTCTTTGTTAATGAATTGACAAAGAATAGTCAGAACAGGCTAGACCTTCAAGGAATGCTGCTTCTTTCAATCTTCAGTGTGATCTAGTCTTGCAACACAACTTTGGTATAATAAGGCCTGAAAACTGAAGCCTTTGCACATTAAATAATCAAATAGGGTGACCATAGTATTTTTTTTTTAATTTAATCCCTCTTTATGAAGGGATTAAATGTAAATCCAATTTTCATTTCCAGGACCTAATTATCAATAAAATATTCAGTTTGCATAACAATTTAAAGATTAGTAGAAGCAGAAGAGAGAAAATAGGTGTTAAAATACTTCCCAGCCTACTTTTCATTCTCTGTGAATTATATAATTCTAGTCCACTGAGTGCAAGGTGTCCTCAGTCGTGACATGTGGCAGTGATTAGAGAAGGCTATTACGGTTAGGAGCACCAACAAAGCCAGTAATACGTGAGATAAGTAAACTTGAGGGAAAAAGAAATCAAAAAATTTTTAACTTGAAAATTTCTGGGGAAGTGTGAGACTACAAACCTTGCTAGTGTGAAAATACCTTTCCAGTGATATTACTGTAGAACAAAATATAAGTTGCTAATCCTTATATTCCTATTAGTAAGGGTTTGTAGAGTTCCTCCTAATTGTCTTCATTTGAATTAAATACTCTACAACATGTATCACTTTTTTTTTCCTCATCTATCTACCTCTTAACAGTTAGAAATTGTTTTCCTTTTGTAAATGTCCCTGAAAAGAAACCACTGTGTTAAAAACATTTTCTATGAAAATCATAAGTGTAGTCAGGAAAACAAAATGAACGAAGGTAATGCATCAAAAATAAATCACGAAAAAGTAAAATTTCTACAGGACTATCAATCTGAAAATCCATGGAAGCTTACCTAGATAAATACAATCTATACCATTAGATGAAATAGCTATTCTGCTGCATATCTAGCAACCCAGGCCTTCCACCACTGTCCTAAATTTCTTCTGCCCCCTTTTCCTCTGGTATTTTTGCTCTTCTGCGGTGCCTCAGTTCTGAAAGCAGGAGTAATTGCATTCCATCTTTTCCTCTCTTATTCATCTCACTATATTTCAGGATATCCCAGCTATGACCCTTTTGATCTAAAAGACATTCCTCTCCTAGGAATCAAATATAAAACTCTTTAGGTTGAAGTATCCTCAGCTGAGGTATAAAAAACTGATATTTAGTGTTTACTTTAGATTTTTCAGTTTTGCTTGAGGATAGTGGTTACAGTGTTGTATAAAGAGGTCTCTCTATATAGTTTCTTATTCAGAACAACAGTTGCTTCAAAATGCATCTTCCTATCTTCTCTCTCAAATAAGCTATTTTTGTTCCATATCTGCTCTCTGTTTTGGGCTAATGACTAGGACTTTCGTGTGACTTTTTCTGATAAGAAGCATCCATCTGAATCTTGTTACCTTCTGAAGAGGCAGGAGGAATTTCTTCCTTTGACTTCCTCCCAAATGTATTTATTTGTTCAACAAATTTGATTTTATAACAAAATAATACAGTTATCCCATAAGAACTACTTACTTTCCATAATATGATATGTCCAAATAAGCATAAGGAAGGGCAATAAGAACAGATGATGATACAGTCACATTCACTCTATGAACTTTTCCTATTAGCTTCTATCATTAACATACATGAAAGCAAAAATTTAATTTTTAAATTCTTCCATGTCAAATCAGATTTTTCTAGTAGAACTTACAAATATTTTTTTTCTACTTCATGCTTAAATATTATTTTCTTCCCTTTAATCTAATTAAAATGTATTCTACTGTGGAAACTGAAGGATTTGTGCAAATTAAGCATATATGCAGCAGATGAACAAACTAATTTTTAGTTCATTTTCTGGGGGATTTATTACTGCATTTTTATATGCATTACATTTTAAATTCCATCTTTATTTTTTAAAAATACTAACTGCTTATATCTGGAATAGCTAAGTAGTACAGAACCACCTTTGAGATCAAAAGTCATACATCTAATTATCTTTCTGGTGCACACTTATTGCTTTGCTTTGCTCTGCTTAATTTTTTGTGCAATCACAGTACTTGAAATTACTCTTTCTCACAGACACACACACATGCACAGACAGAATGATGGTTTAGAATAATGTAGCGTTAGATGCTGAGAGCACAATCAGATACCCAAGACACTTTCAGTTAGGTTTTCCACAGAAATATTGTCCTAGCAGACTGCATGTTCATGTTGAGCAGCCTGGCCAGAAGGATGCCTTTCTACCTATTTTGAGCTTTTGTTTACCACTGTTTTGCTTTACAGTGTTTCTACAATATATTGTTCATTTATATTTTCTTTGAAACATTAAAATATGAGACCAATTACCTGTAATAGACATCTACCATTGTGTTGAGACACCTAGATAATTAGTAGATGGGGCCAACTCCAGAAAATAAAATAAAAAAAAAGCTGATTTAATACAAAATTACCTTTGCACAGCTAATGGAGAAACAAAGAAATTGGCTAATCCATAGCTCCAATAGTTACTGCTTTCCCTTCAATAGCTATTCTCCAGAACAGAAGCCTGTGGGGACACCTTACTGTGGCCTTTCAATATCTGAAGGGGGCTTATCAGAAAGATGGAGAGAGACTTTTTACCAAGACCTGTAGTGACAAGATATGGGACAATGTTTTTAAACTGAGAGTAGATTACATTGTACATAAGGAAGAATTTTTTACGGAAAGGGTAGTGAGACACTGGAACAGGTTGCCCAGAGAAGTTGTGGATACTTCATCATTTGAAGTGTTAAGGGTCAGATTAGGGCTTTGAACAACCCAATCCAGTGAATGATGCCCCTGCTCATTGCCGGGGGGGGGAGGGGGGGTGTGTTGGACTAGATGATCCTTAAAGGTCCTTTCCAACCCAAACTATTCTAGGATTTTGTGAAAGAAGAGGCCAGTCCTGCCAGAGATGTCCATTTATAGCAAAATCAAACCATTAAACCATACAACAGATGCACTCACTATTCTTGTTTGAGTTTTGATGTGTTTTGGAAATAGTCAAACAATTGTACTGTAGATTTTTATATGCTCCAGGTGACATGGCATAAATTGGTCAGGTATTAGTGGTTCACAAATTGAATTAATAAGTTAAAAAGGAGCATATCTGAAAAAGCAATGGAGAAAAGGATACCATATGTTTCCTGTTAAATATACAACGTAGTGAAATTTGATGCAAGAATTTTATGACTGAGTAGGAAGAGAGAAACAGGGTGTATTGTATCTGGCTGACATGGAGTTAATTTTCCCCATAGCAGCCATCATAGTACTGTGCTTTGTGTTGGTAGCTAGAAAGCTATTGTTAACACACCAGTGTTTTGATTACTGCTGAGCAGTGCTTGCACAGCAGCAAGGCTGTTTCTGCAACATTCCCTCCTCCCCAGTAGGATGTGGGGTGGGCAAGATCTTGGGAGGAGACATAGCCACGACAGCTGACTCAAACTGACCAAAGAGATATTCCATACCACATGACATCTGTTTATCAATAAAAGCCAAAAGAAAGGAAGAGGAACGGTGGCAGTCATTATCACGATGTTTGCCTTCTGCAGCAACTGATACGCTTAACGAAGTCCTGCTTCCCAGGAAGTGGCTGGACATTGCCTCTTGATGGGAAGTAAAGAGTAAATCTTTTTTTTTTCATTTGCTTCCATTTGCAACTTTTCCTTTTGCTTTATTACACTGACTTTATCTTGACCCATGAGTGTTTTCCCATCTTATTTTCTTCCCCTCTGTCCTGCTGAGGAGGGGAGTGATAGAGTGGTTTATTGGGCACCTAGTGTCCAGCCAAGGTCAACTCAACACAGAAGGATTGCAAAGTAAAAGTTAATGTTTTGTTTTGTTTTGTTTTGTTTTCTCAGACACAAGCAACCCATATATAAGAGTATGAAAACATATCTCTTATATTTCACAATGTTCTGGTGTGTATGGATTTGTGCTAATTAGAACAGAACCAGAAATGACAACTACTAATATTCCACAACAATGTGATTGTTAATGATATTATGTGTGTTCATGCAATCAGTCTCTCTTCTCATGGTTTGAGAAGATACAAATTATATTATGTACATAAGCAACACTGTGAACACTTCCTCTTCCACGGTATTAATCAGTACCCTGTCAAAGTAATCTTCTTTAATCTGAGTTGTAAAACAGTAATGCAGAAAAAAACTTTAAGCTGTTTGCCCAAGCTTGGGCTCCGTAGGAGGTGAACTTTGGCTGATAACAAAGATCCAGTGTGTGGCTGATGATAGAGCCCTTAAGCTTCAAGGGAGTAAAGCTAAGCAGGAGTAAACTTTTCTCATGTTTGAAGTGTTTCCAGTCTGTTTGTTTTCATCCACAGTGTGTTCTGTCATTCTATCACTCTGTCAATGCAGATGGGAAGACAGACATAGCCAAAGCAACTAGACTTGCAGAATTTGGCTCCTCTTTAACCAGTAGAAATATCCACTGAAGCCAAATGGAAACTGCACGTTTTGGTTTCTTTCGGCAAGTAGTTTCAAACATTTCCAAACTACACAACATGTAAGTTTTCACTAAAAAATAGTAACACATGGGCAATCCTTTTTGCATTTTCTGTTTTCTTTCAATCTTGCTTTTGTTTATTGACTGTTTTCAGAAAAAGTCATTTGAAGCCTGTAGACACATACTTATGCTTGGAAGAAAGATGTCAAACAAGAAGTACTTTAATCTCCAAATTAGTGAAAACATGTAGGCTAAAGAAACAACAAATTTTATTGACTATTTCTTTTTTTTTTTTTTTAATATGGGCTTTTAAAACGGTTTAAGGAGACTAGCTTAGTTACAAGGTTCATCTTGGGCCTTAGTGTCTATTAGAATTAAAAATAAGAAAGATGTATACCAACGCAACCTGTATTCAGATAAGAGTGCTGACAAACTATCCCATAATTTTACTGAGATGAGAACACCATCAGAGCTGGAAGTTTTAAAGAGCTTTAAGAGTTTTACTGTTGATTAATGGGCTTGACTAATCTGCTAATTTTGGCAGCTCATCAATTTTCAGCTTGGTAATCCAGTTAATACTATGGCTTTTGTCACAGTGGTGTCGCTGAATATCTTATTTACCTCACCTTCTTATATATTTTTTTAGCTCTTTTAGATCTCAATAAGAGTAATATTTCTGTTTTAGGAGGTTCCAAGCACCCTTGCTTTGCAACAAAAGTTCAGCTTTTGCATTCCTGAATGATACTTTTAAAAAATCTTAAAAATCTAACTCATCATCAAAGGAAGGATTAGTCTACCTTTACAGACCCGCAGATAGGATGTACATAAAATATTTAATTATGCATGCAGCAAGGACATCAAGAGATTATCAAAGTAGATAACTATAGTTAGAAGCAAAACATTTGAATTCTTATAATTGTTGGTGAGGTGAAACTTGCTTTCTTTGCTTTCTTCAATCTTTTCTAAAAAAAGATTGGTCAAGTTTCTTTATAGGAGATAGAGGTCTCCTTTTTTTTTAAAAAGGGCATACAGAACATCTGACTTTCAACAAAGCAATTTTCAAAATTAAGAAAACAAAGATTATGTAAGAAATATATTTTCATTGAGAAAAATTTTGCCATTTCAAACATATCCTGTTCTCCCTTTGAATGAAAACAAGTCCTTTGAAAGTTTTAAATAAAAGAGAGACAGAGTGAAAATGTTGCAGCATAACCAGGAACCTTGATTTCAGGACAGTTACTTAGGATTGCTAAAACCAAACACCCTATTTAGACAAGTATATAGTAACAGACACACTTAATTTAGGGATAAGATCATTGGCAATTGCTATGGAAGATCCATTTATGTAGTGTCTGCTCCAAAGCAGAAATTCAATTGAGCTATCCAGTTTGAGTCTCTGTTTTTTGGGTTGTTTATTTTTTTTGTTAAAATATGAATAGTGAGCTGCAAAATGCTTGCAACCAAAAGGAGCTTCAAAAGAAAAAGAAACAACAGACCTTCAGCCCCCAAGCCCTGCCCCCTGACAAAACCTAGAAAATTCTTTAAGGATTGAGTTCCTTCTCCAGAGTATAAGAATCCCAGGCTTATGTTACTTATGTAATATCTGGGACTGTAACCTGATTTTGAATGGTCTGAAACAGAAAATGTTTAGATTCTAGTTTTGACAAATTAACATTTTCAAACAAACAAACACAATGTTTTGTGCATAGGTTTTATACCAGTGCCAAAATTCTAACTGTTTTTAATTTCTAATCTATATTCTAGAGTCTTATATATAGAAACTATTTGCTGGATTTTTGGGTATGTAGGAAATAGGATAGAAACTTTTTGTACCTCTCAATTACTGGGATAGACTAGAGGTATCCTTAGGTTTTTCCAGCTACTTTGAATGTTTCATTTCCTGAAGAAAGAAACTGGGCATTTGTACACAGAGCTGATTTTTGCAAGGAATGTCAAGAGCAACATGAGGAGCTTCTACTCCTGCATCAGTAATAAAAGATTGAACTAGAAAAATGTGGGCCTCTTGCTGAACTGGCTTGATGATTTAGGCAAAGTAGGTAAAGAAAACACTCACGTATCCTGTATCTTCCTTGCCTCAGACTTCACCAACAAGGTTTCCCAGGCCTTTGTACTGAAAGAGTAGCCCAATGCCCTTGAATGGCTGCTGTCTGTCTTCTTCGAAGCATTGTGGAAATCCACAGCAACAGGAAGAAGGCAAGCATTGCACTCGTCTTCAAAGAGGACCAAAAGTTCAAGCAGGGTTCCTACAGGCCTGTCAGTCTTGCTTCAGTTCCATGGAAAATCGTTGCATTAGTCCTCTGGGAACACATTTCTGGGCACAGGAAGATGAAGTAAGTGACTGGGAACCGTCAGCACAGAAGTATGAGGAATGAGTCATGCATGACCAACCTGGTTACCTTCTTTGATGAAATGACTTGTTTTATGGACTGGTGAATATCATTTACCTCAACCTTAGCAAGGCTTTTGACATAATCTCCCACAACATTCTTCTAAGTTGGGACATTGTGATCTGGAGGGATGTACAACTAGATGGATGAAAAACAAATTGTAAAGGTAGGCACAGAGGGCTATATACTGGAAGCTGGTAAAAGTGGAGGATTGCATGAGTCTGGAGTACTCCCTCATCAAGCTTGGAGATTATATCAAACTGAGTGGGCTTCGGGGTGTGAAGTCAACACACTTGACAGCAGAGCTGTCATTCAGAAGGACCTAGACAGTCTAGAGGAATGAGCTGGTAGAAACTTCATGAAATGCAACAAGGGCAAAGTTGAGTGCTGTCTGTGGTCAGGAAGCACTGATGCAAGGGCGCAGGTAGTATCCTGCCTGGCTGGAAGCATCTCTGCAGGAAAGGACCTGAGGATTGTTCAACCTGGAGAAGAAACTGCTTCAGGCAGACCTAAAGCAGCCTGTCCAGGCCTCAGTGTGAAAGGGTTAGCAAGAGGATGGAACTAGAGTCTTCAGTGATACATACTGTGAGGACAAGAAACAATGGGCATAAGCTGAAGAAAGGGAATTTCAGACAATGTATTAGGAAAAACATTTTCACCCTGAGTCAGTCAAGTAGTGAAGCATGTTGCCCACAGACGCTATGCAGGCTCCATCAATGTGGATTTTCAAGACCAGACTGGACAAAGCCCTGAGCAATATGGTCTGACCTCACAGCTGATCCTGCTTTAGGCAGGAAGTTGCGCTAGAGACCTGAAGTTCCTTGCAGTCTGAATTGTCCTGCGATTCTTAAACTATTGCATAAATGCTTTTGTCTTTTTCACACTTGAACATTTGCAACCCAGTGTTGAAAATTCCCACACTAAAAAAAACAAGTGATAATTTACTGCAAGCATATAGTTGCCCTAAGAACTGTATTGCGTACCCTCACAACTACAAAATTTCATCCTCTTTTTGATGTGATGCTGTTTTAGGAGACAACATCACAAATCAACACATGAATGATCAAAAGCATGCCGATCTTTCCATTGATCCTTTCCACTTTTCTGCCATAGCTCTTCTAGATATCAAGAGAAAAATCCTCTTTTGGAGAACTCTTGTGCCTGGTATTCTTGGAAAGGTAAAGGAGGAAATTAAGCTCCTGAAAACTTTGCTTTTGCTTTAGTTGTCAAGCTCGCGTGTGATGTACAAAAATAATGCATAAAAAACATATAAAACGTAAAAATAGTCTATAAACTTAATATGTCCCCAACTGAATAAAGGCAAGAAACAAACTTGTATCACCTTGTAAAACAGCTGAGTAAAATGTAGTAATTTTGCTAATGATAATATGCACCTCAATCATTATTCACATATAATTTCAAACCTTGTTCAGGCTTTTCTAACCCTGAAAACAGTACCATGTAATCTACTTTTATCTTTAAGTAATAAACTTTCCAATGAGAATGATGAAGGATGTTGCTGGTTTGGGGGTTTGGAAGAAAACGTCATGTATTTTGGGGGGTACTTTTTCTAGTATAGATATTTTTATTTAATGTTTTTACATCCTCATTAATTCCTGAATATGTGTAATTTTGTCATTTTTGAAGAGAAGAATAAGTATTAGAACTCCATCAGAACTCTAACTGAGCAGTCCAGTGAAGACCACAAAATTACAAGATACATTAATAAACCCCTACATTGGATCCATCATTTATATTCTATATTTGTACTTAAATGCTTATGAAACATTAATTTTGATCTTTCCTGATTAACAAAGAGTTATCCACAGTAACAAATACACTGGAGAATAAATAATAAGCCCTGGAGCTGAAAGAACTGTTCTATATTGGCAATAAAGTTGTAGATAAGAAAAGAATAAATTATAACTGAACAGTACAAAAAAAAAAAAAAAAAAAAAAAAAAAAAAAAAAAAACACCCCATTCAGCACATCTGCTTATTCAGGTTGTACATTCCCAAACTAGTGTGATTTACATTTGAATGAAGTTTCCAATTTTATTGAGTGACATTGAATCTAATTAGATTCTGCCTGTAAGAGAGGAGTGTCAATTATAAAAAGTAAGGCTCTGGAAAATTAGCCTAAATAAAATTTTACTGAAGAGAACATGCAATTACAATCAACAGCAGAGTGCTTCAATTATTGCCTCTAGATTTTTATTTCTTATTTTATTTTCTCATGAATAAATGAAAAGTCAACAACTGGACTATTAGCAGTGTTATACTGATGACATTAGAATATCTTCTTATAATATATGGTGCCAAAGAATGGTATTCAGTTTTAATGGTATCAAATATGAAGTATCCCTCTGGAAGCGATATTACTAGAACCTGAAATAGACAAGATTTGATCAATAAAATTAATATGCAACATGTTCAATACCGTTGTCGTGGTCGGCTTCAGGCTGCTTGAGTGGATAGAAAAAATACATGAGACCTTCTTCATACAATTGGAAAAAATCTCACATTTGCAGGCCCTGGTCTTCATGGAGGACTTTAACCACCTCAGTATATGCTAGAAGGATGACACGACATGCCAGAAGTACTACAGGAAATTTCTGGAGTGCATTGTCGACAACTTTCTCACACAGGTCATTAAGAAGCTGATGAGAGGAAATGCTCTGCTGGACAGAATACTTATAATCAAAGAAGAAATGATCAGAGATGTGAAGGCTGATAACTGCCTTGGCTGCAGTGACCATGAGACAGTGGAGTCAAGATCCTGAGAGGAAAAAAAAACAAGGCAAAATGCAGAATCGGAACTCTTCAGCAGAGATTTTGGCCTTTTCAAAATGAACTTAAGTTTCATTTTCAAAAGTCTACTTGGAAGAATCCTGTGGGATATGGTCCTGGAGAGAACAGTAGTCCAGGAGACCTGATTGATTTTCAAGGATCACCTCCTCCAAGCGCAAGGTCCATCTTGACTTAATGTAAATCAAGCAAAGGTGTCAGGAGGCTTGTATTGTTGAACAAGGAGCTGCTGACGTCTCAAATATAAAGTGTATGAGACATGAAAGCAAGGTCAGGTGATCTACAAGGAGTATAGAGGCACTGTCCTAGTGTGAAGACTGAAAAAAAGAACATCACTGCTCTTTTCAAAAAGAGACAAGACAAAGAATCCCAGGAGCTACAGGCTGATTGTTGCAATTCCTGAAAAGATGATAGAGGAAATCCTCCTGCCAACATTTTCCAGACATTTGCAGGACCATAAGGTGACTGGAGTAGTCAGCATGTCATGGATTTATGAAGGGAAAATCATGCTTGACCAACTGCAGAGCCTTCTATATTAGATGACTGACCTGGTACATGAAGGGAGAGCAGCAGATATTTTTATGTTTAGTTTGGTATGGCTTTCAACCTTCTCCCATAACATCTTCATTGACAAACTGATAAAGTACGGACTAGATAAGTGAACAGTTAGGTGAATTGAAAACTAGGTGAACTGTGAAGTTCAAATGGTTGTGGCTGTATGTCAATCACTGCCAGAGTACCCAAAGGGTTAATACTGGGTCTGGTTTTGCTTTACATCTTCATTAGTGACCTACATGATGAGATACAACAAGGCAATGGATGATGCCATTCAAAATTACCTCAGCCAGCTGAGAAAGAGTCCTCACAAAGTTCTACAAGGCAACATACCAAGACCTGCACTTGAGAAGAAATAACCCCATGTACAAGTACATGGGATGTAGAACATCTGAAAAATAGCTTTACAGAAAATGACCTGAGAGCCCTAATAAACAATAAATTGACCTATGGTGACCTATTGACCTTTCTAAAAAACAAAAACAAAACAAAACAAAAAAAAAGCAGTGTGTTAAGATGCCCTCATGCTAGAGATGGCCAACAGCATCCTGGGTTGCATGAGGAAGAGTGTTGCTATCAGGTTGAGGGAGGTAATCCTTCCCCTCTAGTCAATCCTGATGAGGCCACATCTGGAGTGCTGTGTCAGAGTCTGGTTTCCCCAGTACAAGAGAGATACGGACATAATGAATTGAGTACAATAAAAGTCCATGAAGGTGTCAGAGGTAATGGAGCATCTAACATATAAGGAGAGAGTAAGAGAGCTGGAGAAAAGAAAGCTCAGGGTGATCTTATCAATATGTATAAATACCTGATGGAGAGAATGAGGAAGACAAAGTCAGACTCTTCTAAGTGGTGCTCAGTGCAAGCAGAAGAGGCAAAGAACACAAGCTGACACAAAGAATTCCATTTAAACAACCCTTCTTCACTCCCATTTTCTTCAAATGTTGGTTGAACACTAGAACAGGTTGCCCAGAGTGTTTGCAGACTCTCCATCCTTGAAGATATTCAAAACCCTGATGGAGACAGTCCTGGGCAACCTCTTCTTGTTTACCCTGTTTTAAGCAGGGGCAATTGGAAAAATGATCCCCAAAGGCTACTTTCCAAGTTCAGCTATTCTATGATTGGTGATTATATGTAGGAAATTAGTCTGTTTTACTATATTTTCTGTTTCCTACCAAGTTCTCTTTCATATAGTCTTTTTATAATAGCTTATCTTTAAAAGAGAATTATACTGTTTCATCTCCAGAGCATGTATTATACTGCCAGGAGATCCTGATGCTAGGATCTGCAATCCTGCAAAACTGAGAACATATATTTATACAGGAAATAGCGCAGGAAATATCTCTGGATCAGTATCAGTAAATCAAGCCTAAGAACTTCTGTCCTATGAGATTTCTTCACTATTAAATTCCACTGTTGATTATCTAGATTCAATCTCATACAGAGCATCGGGAACTATATAGTTATGGGATGGAAAGAGAGAACATTTGTGCTGAAAAAACACAATATTCCATTCACTTGAGTCTGAAAAAAACCAAGTTTATCTGAGTCTACCACAGATTCTAGCTCATAAGTGTTGCTTTTATTTTGCTGAAACAGCATAAGCTTTTGTTAAATATTTCTATCCACCTGACAGAACACTCTCAGCAATTATTATCTTCAGGCAGTCATCCAGATTTTTATGAACAAATACTCAAGCGTAGAACTGAATATAGAAGTTTCTTAGATGCATTTTGCAATTTTCATTAGATAGTTGAAGAAATAGAGATATTTTGTAGGCATTAATTTCCAACAATGTATTACAGTGATAGTATTGATATGCTTTTTGTAAGTCTTACATAGTTTTTATTGAAAATTGCTAAAGAAATCCTATGGCAATGTCTTTACAATGTTACAAAATGGGAAACTGTGTGAAGAATTATTTCATGCTAGATTTATACTGTTTGCTACTACAATAGTACTAGCTAGTAGCGAGGAGGTAAAAGTGACCAACCATTAGAGTATATGGACTACAACCAAATACAATTATCTTAAAAATATGGATATCTTCAAACTAAAATGATAGCTTGCCCTCTTCAGTTCCTCTGAACTTTCAGTCCAAATTTAAACCTCTCTGAAGGTAAACCTTACAAATCAAGAAAGATGAGTTCAGACTCCAGAAATCCAAAAGATAGTCAAAGCAACAGTAATTCCAATTCCCTGTCACAATAGAACTGCTTATGGAAAACAGAAGCCAATGCATACAACGGGCATATTTTTCTCTGCACCAACTCTATGCCTGAATGACATGCAGAAAGTAAGAGAAACTTAAACATCATGATTTTGTATTTTAAGTACATGTTCCTTTGACACCATTTTTTAAATGAAAACACAAAGAATATCACCAGTACCATATTATCCCTAACATAAATGAAAAGAGCGATCAACAGGC
>WHYT01017432.1:377912-398234 GCA_009806455.1 Tetrax tetrax
AGGGAGGGATGCCATCCAGAGGGACCTGGACAGACTGGAGAGGTGGGCCCGTGCCAACCTCATGAAGTTCAACCAGGCCAAGTGCAAGGTCCTGCACCTGGGTCGTGGCAATCCCAGGCACAAATACAGGCTGGGCGGAGAATGGATTGAGAGCAGCCCTGAGGAGAAGGACTTGGGAGTGCTGGTGGACAAGAAGCTCAACATGAGCCAGCAATGTGCCCTTGCGGCCCAGAAGGCCAACCGCATTGGGGGCTGCATCAAGAGGAGTGTGGCCAGCAGGTTGTGGGAGGTGATTCTCCCTCTCTATTCTGCCCTGGTGAGACCCCACCTGGAGTACTGTGTCCAGTTCTGGAGCCCCCAACATAAGAAGGAGAGAGAGAGAGAGAGTTGGGGCTGTTCAGCCTGGAGAAGAGGAGGCTTCGGGGAGACCTAATAGCGGTCTCCCAGTATCTCAAGGGGGCCTACAAGAAAGATGGAGAGAGGCTGTTCAGTAGGGCCTGTAGTGATAGGACAAGGGGTAATGGTTTTAAAATAGAGGGAGGTAGATTTAGATTGGATATTAGGAAAAAAATTTTCACAATGTGAGTTGTAGAGCACTGGAACAGGTTGCCCAGAGAGGTGGTGGATGCCCCATCCTTGGAAACATTCAAGGCCAGGCTGGATGAGGCTCTGAGCAACCTGATGTAGACAGGGATGTCCCTGCTTCTTGCAGGGGGGTTAGACTAGATGACCTTTGAAGGTCCCTTCCAACTCTAACCACTCTATGATTCTATGAACAAGGGCCACAACTATCATAAACATCTAATGCTTATCTTTTGTAGATGCTAGAGATTGATGATGCAACCACTTGGAAAGCTGGATATATAGAGATGCAAGAAAAGACTGTGAAACAAATACACTTCACACAACCAGCTAAGCAGTAGTCTCAAATTGCCTCCTGCCTAACAGTGCTAAATAGTTTTGGAGGCACCTCCACAGCTGAGAATCTCAAGGAAGAATCTGAGACAGGATAGAGTACTTGTGTGTTTTGCATCTGTAAGAGCCGTTGGAGGTGAAAGTGTTTAGGGTTCTTTGACAGAGAATCCTCCCGTTGTCTGTTAAGGCTTGCAGCATCAGTGCAGCTAAATTATGAAAAGTCTAAGGTATAAAACCAAGATGCAAAGTCTGTCCCGGATGAAGTCAACGATTATTCCTCTATGCATTTCATTTGAAATGAGGATTTTACCACAAACTTTTTATATTATATGAAACACATGGTGAACAGGTGAAGAAGTTTAAATAATATGAGTAATAACAAAGAAAAAAAATTTCTAAAGTGATTTTAAAAATCTGCTTTTAAGAGGGCTATATCCTCTTTAAGAGAAAAGTGTGAAACATTTCTGCCAAAATATTGAACTTGTGAGAAGAAAGTTCAGAGGGTACTGTAGGTACAACCTGGACATGGTATCTTGCCAGCTCAGCCAGAAAATCAGAAGGTATTTTTCATATAATTGTGAAAATGTAGCCAGGGTCAAACAATGCAGGCCTGACTTGCAGTAGCCAACTGTCTTCTTTTGAGATTCTGGGAGTTTTTTGTCCCAAAGAGCAAAGACATTAACCTGGCAAAACTGCATTTTTAATGACAAATTTAATTGCTCTTGGGCTTATCAGCAACCATGAAAATGTGGCTTGGCATTAAAACAAAATTTTTATTAAGGACTAATTCATGGCTAAAAAATCTTTTAATTTTTTTATATGACTCAAATTATCCCATGTCACTGTGCATAGAAAATCATTGGCACAGATAAAGCAGATGCACACTAAAATTTCTGGAGTCTGTTTTAGTAATTTCCAGTTAAATTTAAGACCTACTTAGAATTTAATAGATTTAATAGATTTAGTAGATTAATAGTCTAATTAAAATTGATGGAGTCTGTATTTGCCTATACTTTTGTTAAGGTTACACTTATCTAATCCAGTAAATCGCTGTTATAATGTCAAAGATGGCAGTACATCAGTTTTCAGTTGTCCCCTCCATCCTTTCTAAGTGCTTCTCCAAGGAAGAGCATGTATTTCCCTTTAACATAATACTTACCTCCACATTATACTTGTGAATTTTGCCAAAACACCTTCCTGTTCTATAAACTTTTCCTGAATGTCCACTCATTTTGTCTTCTTCCAGCCTCATGTCGCACAGTGTATCCTGACTGCTTAACTGTGATTCACTTCCACTTCCCAGCTAGATTGCATCCTCCCAAAAAAATCTGACTTTCTTTACTTGTAAACTCCTACAGCAAGGGTATGTTGCCCAGAAAGCCAAACCTGTTGCTTTATTTACAGAATTCTTTCCTTCTCTACTTCGTCTCTGCTGTCTGTGAGAAAGCTAGTTGCAGAAGCTAATAAAAGTCAAAGTATTAAACAGAATTAGAAGTAGCAGGGTTTTCTTCTTTTTGTAGTCCATTTGTCTTAGATCTTTGATTTCAAACAACAGATTATTGTGGGACATCACAATGGAAGTGCCACATCATGTAAAAGAAACTGCTGGCAGGGTTCAAGTTAGGACAGAGCTCTGAATGTCAAACAGCACCTTTCTGAGACTTTCATTTTTGCTTACATTGGCACCAAACCTTTCCAAATCTGTATGTATGTGATGACCTTTACTAATAGAATAAAAAATAAAACTACAGTAGCACAAAAAGATCAGTCACTTTTTGTGTGATCACAGCACAAAAAATTGGTGGCATTGCTGTTAGTGTGAAAGATCTAACTATTCCATTTTTATTTATTATCTTGCAAAAGGATATATATACACACACATATATGTGCACATATGTGCATACTCAGAGTAGGAGAACTGCATGTCTGCTACCATGGAGTATGACATGGAAGGAGCAAAAACTGGAGCTAAGTGACTTCAGACATGAAGTAACACTCAAAAAAACAACAACAAAAAAAAAGGCAATTCATATACCATATTACTAATACATACTGGACAAAATTTATCAAGCAATGCAGACTACAAGGCTTGATACTGTTCTCTACTGTATAGCCAAAGATCAAATATGGGCAGCGTTACATGGATCACACCAGCCTTTCCCAAATACATTCACATAAATGTCACGTTATCGTTCTTCTTGTTGCAGTAGAGAGGGACAGAGTAAGGATTTTTAAAGAGGAAATACTGTGCAAGTCAGTACCTTTGCTACTCTGCTCTGTAACAGCGATGGAACATACTTCACCCAGAGAAAATATTCAGGGTTCTTCTGCACCCTGTAAATTGAACAAGGCTGGAACAGAGGTGCAAAAGATGACATGCAAACATAAAAAGAGTTAATTTGTTAGTATAATACCTAACATAGGTCTGACCTGGTGTAATTAGTACTACCCAAGCAAAGACCAGGCACCCCCTTCTAGTAGGAAATAGCTGCATGGCCAGTGGCTACACTATACTAAGGGATCTCTGGGCGACTACTGAGCCTATTTGCTGTTACAGATGTAGCTAAAGAATGTCTTACTCCTTCCTTGTACATTGCTACATATTTCTGGTTTCTTACTGCTGGTGGAGGGGGTCACAGATAGTTGAAAGAAGTTAGTGAATTTTTGCTGGAATTGTATGCCTGTATCTCAAATAACATGTGCAACTGGTCCTGCCCATGACAAAAAAAAAAAAAAAATAATGTAAAAGACCTCAAAAATGTTCAGAAGAAGGGAACAAGAAAAATTAAATATTTTGAATGGGCCATTGTAAGAGGAATGACTGACTACTCTCTCACTCTCCAGCTTGGAAGGATGATAGCAGGAGAATGGCATTACAGACACCTGTAAAATCATGAACAACTGGGAGGGGGTGACTGAAATATCCACATCTTCCTTCTCACAGTGCAAGCACTTTGGGCATGTACTGCAGTCAGCAAACAAAAGGAGCTCTTCCTTCAAGCAGCTTGTAGTTAAGCTGTAAAATTCCTTGTCATGGGATGTTTACATAACTTCAAGAGGAGACTGGACAGATTCCTGTGGAAATAAGTTCTATGGGGTTTACTAAATACACATGAACTACCTCTGGCTCAGTGAGGCTCCAAACGAGAAGTAATTAGAGTCTGAAAGCACTTTCAGAAACATATGCTTATGCTAATTTGTACTCCCTAGGCATCCATTTCAGTCAGTGATGAAAGCAGGACACTGGGGTGGGTGTACCTTTCAAGACAAAGAACTTGTACTGGTTCTTGTATACTCTTGTTGAAGTCAAAGGAAATCAAGTCATGACATGGGAGTGGTAGGTGAAAGCAGAGCAGTTGGTCTGCTGTACAAAAGCTCACAAAATCTGCCTATGACTCAGGTGGACCATGTCAGCTAAAGAATCAATGGGTTCAACTAATATTTATGTACCTGTTCAGATGAAACAGAACATAATGAGAGGTCTGAACAGGAAATAGATATTACAACAATACCAAAGTAAGCCAAAAATCAATGGACCTGTGTTTACTGCCCACAAAACTGTAGCTGTGCCCATGGAAATACACATACAAATCAGTCCTGATATACCTCAGCAAGGCACTTAAATTAATCACCCAATCCAGAGGATGAATCTAGCTGCTTCTCATAGTGGGATTTTTTTTGGTAAAATTTTTGGTCTCTTGAAGATTTACTGACCAGTATCTTGTTTTATTCATTATTAATCCTAATATCGCACATAAAATAAAATTTACACCACTATGATGAAAAAACATTTTTTTAAATTTAAATCAACCATAGAGAAGTTCCAATTTTCTTGCACACAAGATGTGAAAATTCTTTCTATAGTTTTCATGTAAAATTTATACAGAACTTCAATGATTTTTCTCTCCATGAAGACAAACTACTGAAGTATTGGTAAGTAGAGAATACCAAAGTACATTTGTAGTTTTCATGCATTCTTTTAGCCATTTTAATAGAACAAAATGTAAGTTTGTATAAAATAAGCATTAGACTACTATTAAGACTGATAAAAGAAAAGTGATTTTGTCATTTATTGTAATCTGACTCTATAATGACACTCTGTCACCACATTCTGAAAGACATTCATGAAAAGAAAGCCATTTGCATCAAAATTTCATGGTTGCCAGTTGAGTTTTTACTTATCTGGGGAGTAAAAAACCCCAACTACTGTGTCTGTTATAAAACAAATATCAAACTTTTCCTACAAAACTATTGCTCATGAGTAATAAAATTTAATTTGTCTGTGAATTACTCTAATATTACGGCCTTTGCTGTAGGCATTGTGCAAGAGGATCTGTAATTTTGTGTTTCAGACATCATTTAACTGCTGTTATTCTACAGTATGATTCATATTTTCCTACTAGGAACAAATTCTTTCACTTTCTTTCATAATTATGTTTCTAGTTATCGTCTCCCATTTTTTCCCTGTATCCCTGTCATAACCCCAAAAATATACGCTGCAACATAAAACTGTATTCTAAAGAGTAATTCTGTAAGAGAATAGTGATTATCTGTACTATAAATATAAAAAACCTAAATTAGGATTTTGTCTACTCGAGGTTTTGGGTTTTTTGGTTTTTTTTTTTTCAATTGAGTGAATATTTCCATGTTGTGATTTTGCTTAGTGAGGGGGGCCTAAGGTGGTAGCTTCTGTAGGAAACTGCTAGAAGTCGCTCCCCTTTGTTCAGTGGACTCAACTGGGCCTAGGGCGGACCCGCTGCTGGCCAAGGCTGAGCCGATTGGGAGCAGAATGTCCCGTGATAGCGCCTCTGCGACAACGTATTTAAGAAAGGGAAAACAGGAAAAAAAAAAAAAGAGAGAAGAGAAGATGTGAAGAGGCTGAGCAAGGGCAGAGGCCCAGAGGGGGAGGCGCAGGCCTTGTGGGCCTTGCAGGCCTCACCCTCTGGCCTCTCGCCATGCGGCCGACTGGGCCCAACTCAGCCCGGTCCGGCTGCAAGAGGTGGAGAGGAGATGAAATGGGATGAATAACGCGAAGAGATCCTGAGTGGCTTTTTGAGGCTTCTGCCAGCCCGTTGTGAAGAATGAACTTTTCTTGTGAGAGAAACAGCTGCAAACACCAAGGTCAGTGAAGGAGGGGGAGGAGTTAATGTGGCTCCTGGCCAAGATTCCCCTGCAGCCTGTGGTGATGACCATGGTGGAGCAGGTTGTCCCCCTGTAGCCCATGGAGGTCCATGGAGGAGCAGAGACCTACTTGGAGCTTGGAGCCCGTGAAGGACCCCGCACCGGGGGAGGTGGATGCCTGAATGCAGCTGTGGCCCATGGAGGGCCCGCTGGGACAGCCGTTCTGGAGAGACTGTACTCCATGGAAGAGATAACCTACGCCGGAGCAGTTTTATGAAGGACTGTGGCGTATGGGTGGGACCCCACATTGGAGCAGGAGAGGGATGTGAGGAGTTCTTCCCCCAACTGTGAAGCAGCGGCGTAAAACAACGCATAATGGACTGACCGCAATCCCCATTCCCTCTTCCCCCTTGTGCCGCTCGGGGGGGAAGGTAGATAATGTGAAGCTCGGGAAGTGGGAGGGGTGGAGGAGGTTATCTTGTTTCTCTGTCTCATTATCCTGCTAGTTGTAGTAATAAATGAATAGTTTTCCCCAAGTTGAGTCTGTTTTTGCCCGTGACGGTAAGGATTTCTCCCTGTCCTTATCTCAAACCTCGAGTCGTTTTTCTTAAATTATCTCTCTTTTCTTAAATTATCTCTCCCTATTCTCTCAGAGGGTGGGGGAAGTGAGAGAGAGACTGCGTAGTCTGGTCCGGATCGGGGCTAAACTACGACACAGAACATTCTTTTTTTCCTAAAGATATCAGCCTAAGGAAAAGAAATGGAAGAATATAAATAGTTTCAGAGAGAAGAGAAATTTCCTATTCCTATAGAAATTCGTAGACAAGTACTCCAGAAATGATATTTCTAAATGTCTTTTAAATGCTCTTGTTCCTTCCTAGGAAGCTGAGACATAAATCTGAGTGAGATGAGAAGAGACTAGAACACTTATTTCCCACTCCCACATAAGTCAGAGCTATAGTCAGTAGACTGCCATGTAGAAGGCAGGCACTGCTTCACTACGTCTGGCTGCTTCTGAATGTGTTGGCCTTTGTGGTGCATTTAGTGCTCTGCAGGGCAGAGCTCAGTGAGGTGTGTGAGCATGTGTGCGCGTCTGTCTGTGAGAGTTCATTTGTATGTTCTAAACACAACGAACACAGCTACAGAAGCAGGCATTCCAAGGACTTGGAAGTCCTAGTCTATGAATCTGAGGCATTAATTGTTAGGCTGGGGCTGAAATAGAGATGTTTTTGGGCAGCAATTAAACTTCTGGTACTTAATAATAAACTTATCTTGTGTTTCAATTAAAAGCGTATGATCATATTTAGTCTTTTGGGTACACTTCAGAAAAAGAAGGCATGAGATTCCAACATGATTAAGACAGTCAAGTGTTTAAGAGCACAAACTTTTTTACAGTTACTGGAATTCATGTCAGGATTGTGAACAACAGAAAATAAGCAGAAATTCTAACTAGTGAGAAAGAGATTAAAGAGGAAAGGTAGCTAGTAATTAAATAAATATCAAGAGATGACCTTCTAAGATATGAAATGTGTTAACATTGATGAAATACAAATAAAATAAGACAAGACATAAAATGAAGTAATGCTACAAACAGCTAATTCACAAGCACTCTTATAATGAAAAAGCACCTACTATCAAGTCACAAAACATATGACTCATTGCTGGCAACAGCACTCTGAATGTTAAAAAAAAAAGAAAAAGAAATGGAAATGTTTGTCATTATGTGGAAATCAAACATCTTATCAGTGCAATAATTAGGGGCACACAAAAACCAGATTATAACCCTACAGAGAACATTCTTGATAAACTTACAGATTTTGTGTTCCTAAAACTTCGATACTTGAGATCAAACTTGACAGGCCATAATGGGTATTTCTAATTTTTTGAATGAAATGCCATAGGATGTGGTACAAGGGAAGAAGACTTGGAAGAACAGGTGCACATAAAGATTTACTTATCAGAATACACAATATACAAAAGGAAAAATGAGAGAAACAGGAAATAATCATAGAATCATAGAATCATAGAATGATTAGAGTTGGAAGGGACCTTCAAAGGTTGTCTGGTCCAACCCCCCTGCAAGGAGCACGGACATCCCCGACTAGATCAGGTTGCTCAGAGTCTCATCCAACCTGGCCTTGAACGTTTCCAGGGACGGGGCTTCCACCACCTCTCTGGGCAACCTGTTCCAGTGTTCTACCACAAATCAAATCAAGGCCTCCTGCAAACAAATGGCATATTCTTTTCATTTTTAATTCCTAAAATCTCTGGGGGCATATACAACTAATTGGAACAAAGGAAGACAGTAGTCTGAAAAAAAAGGAAACATATTAATGGATCTAAGGAGTCTGAAAAATATATGTAAGGATATAATGGTGTGATAGTACACTAAAGAAAGATTAGAGATTAATTCTGTTGGTAAAATATGAACAAACAAGCAGAAAAATAATTTTTAAAAAGGTCAGAGATTTTTATATTTGAATGAAGCAATTGATGTGGAACACTGAAAAACTGGTGATAATTCATTATATATCTAGTCATTAGCCACCAATAGCTCATAATTATAGTTTTGTGTTTTGGTGTGGTTTGGTTGATGTTCCAATAACTTTACTGAGTAACGCATTAGCTGGCAATGTATCACATTAAGTCTAGACAGTACTTAGTAAACACAAGTTTTGTCATGAGTTTCTTGTAAATAACAGAAGACAAGACATATCAGAAAAACTATGAAGATTTGAAAAGGATTTATTTTTTGAAATAACAAGTAGCCTGTGTCACCAGCAATCCAACAAACAGAGGAGCCAAAAAACATACGCACAAGTACACAGATAACAATCAAGCCAAAAGAGTCATAGTGCTTCTTCTGATTTACTTTGCTGTTGAATCACCTACACTATCCGAGACTTTGTTTCTGCAATTAACAAACGGATGGTCCCGTGTGGGCCCATGCAAACCTCATGAAGTTCAACAAGTTTGCCAGCTGCAACATCCTACACATGGGTTGGGCAATCCCAAGCACAAGTACAGGCTGGGTAGAGAATGAATTGAGAGCAGCCCTGAGGAGAAGGACTTGGGGACTCTAGTGGACGAGAAGCTCAAGATGAACTGACAATGCATGCTTGCAGCCCAGAAAACCAACCAGATCCTGGGCTGCATAAAAACAAGCATGGCCAGCAGGTTGAAGGAGGTCATTTTTATCAAAGCTTGTAAAATACTTATTGGAAGTAACAATAGTAAATTTACTGTCAGAATAAGGAGCTGCCTAGATTTTCCATCAAATCCTAAAGATTATATCAATCCTAAAATATAGCCTCAAAGAGATCATAAGTAGAAACTATGTAACTTGAATTATGTAAAATTTAAAAGCTTTTTACTTACAAAATAATTTATTTCAATTTTGAAAACAGAGTTCCACTGATATAGTAAAAGGATGGGATCTATGACAAGGTTATAACAGTAATAAATAAAGGACACAGAATTTTATCAATCCTGTGGTTTTCTAGTTAAAGATTAATTCTGTCTTTGTGTCACTGCCACTGTTTCTTATCGCTATATATTAGATGATTTGGGAAAGCCAAACAGAAATTCAGAATTGCACCTTATCTTGGAGGATGATGGACATCTTTAAATTTCTTCTGAAGTACAGTATATCTTTCATTTTATATTTTTATTAATTCCCCAGCTTAGAAAAATTGCAGAATAAATGCAGAATCCTCACATAAAAATATCTTCTATACACTTTCTGTAACAACAGGTATTAGATCCACTGTGATACAGATCCATCATAGAAAGGATTATATACATGATTTAATAGTTTACTGACTCTTTCACATAAGCCAGAATGCGAGTAATCTGTGAAGATCACCTGAGGCAATCTACTTACAGCACTTGTCACGATGTATCTGGAGTACCATGTATAGTTCTGGTGCCCCCAGTTCAAAAAAGATGCAGACAGACTGGATAGGGTCCAAAAGAGGACCACGAAGATGATCAAAGGGCTGGAGAGCCAGCCCTGTGAGGAAAGACTGAGAGAATTAGCTCTTCTCTCGTTAGAGAAGAAAAGGCTTAGGGGGGAACTCTTCACAAAATTTTAGTACATAAAGGGTGACTACAAAGAGCATGGAAGCTCATGTTTCACATTGAGCCACATGGATAACAAAAGGGGCAACAGGTGCAAGTTGTACTGGGAAAGGTTTCATCTCAACATAAGAAACAATTTTTTTTTTACAGTGAGAACGATCAATCACTGGAACAACCTCCTCAGGGATGTGGTAGAGTTGCCATTGCTGGAGATTTTCAAGATACAATTTGACAGGGAGATAGATAATCTCATCTAGGCTCCCTTTCCCATGAAATGCTGGATCAGATGATCTTTCAAGGTCCTTTCCAGCCTGGACTGTTCTATAATTCCATGGTCTGTCCTCCAGGCTGTACAAGCCCTGGTCTGTCAGCCTCTCCTCACAGGACAAGTGATCCAGCTTGGAAGCCCTCTGCTGAGCTTTTTCCAGCACTTATTCAGTATCTTTCCTTTACTGGGGAGCCTAAAATTTGGACAATATCCAGATGGGATCTCATGATTGCTAAGCAGAAGGATGTAATCCCTCCCCTCAATGTCCAGGCCGTGTCACTGTGAATACTACCCAGGGTGCTGTTGGCCATGTCTGCAGCCAGGGCACACTGCTGGCTCATGATCAGTTTGTTTTTTTCAAGACCCTTAGGTCCCTGCCCTCAGAGTTGTTCCCAGTCAGGCAGGCCCCAGTCTTTGCACTTGCGCCAGTGCTTCCTGCCCAGGGGCAGCACTCGGTGTTTATCTTTGCCGAATTGCATGTCCTGTTGGCCTGTTTGTCTGGTCTGTGTAGGTAGCTCTGAATGGTATCCCTATCCTCAAGTCTACATCTGTTCCTCCAATGTGTGTCATCTGCAAATGTGACAATAGAGCACTCCATTGCCTCTTCCAGGTCACTGACAAAGGTCTTAAATAAGAAAAGTCCCAATACAGTCCCCTGTGGTACTCCACTTCTTGCTGTTCTCCAGGTAGACTAAAACTCATTAATGACAAGCC
This sequence comes from Tetrax tetrax, assembly GCA_009806455.1. NCBI lineage: Eukaryota > Metazoa > Chordata > Aves > Otidiformes > Otididae > Tetrax > Tetrax tetrax. Next base: position 389,011 of record WHYT01017432.1, read on the forward strand.
TCTGAGTCTGATTATCTAAAGTTATCTACACGTGCAGTAGACCACCCATTCAGATTATAACATCCTGATTTTCATACCACAATATTTTAGGACAGCATATTAAAACCATGCTAATGTTGAGATGAATAACATTCACTTACATGTAATTTCACTTTAACCTCCAATGTTCTGCATTCAGCTTCTTTTCTCAAAACACTACTGATACTCTTAGTGGATGTGGTTTAATCTTTAAGAGAGTTTCTGAGAATATAGGGAATTTTTAAGTGTTCTAACTTCTCATCTTTCATGACGATCTTTCCAAGTACAAACAGTAAATTTTCATGTCCTGATATTACAATTTTTAAAAACTTGTTTTAACTTGTCTAATCCTGTTGTCAAGATCACAGTTATTTATCATCTACTGGCTTTCTCTCATATCTATTATTAGAAAATATATGCAACTATATGTTATTCATAACAATGATTTACTAACTGCAAAAAAGGTGATTCTGAAGCTCAATAGTACTCAATATGGCCCTTCATTTTTAATGATGCTCTTAAATCAAATATGATCCCTACTCCACAGGAATGTTTAAAGGTTTTAAAGTACAGTTATCTAGTGCCACTACAGTTTCCCATATTTTTCAGGCACCTGAATCACTTCACATAATCCCCTAGCTTATTTTTCTGTGGTATTTTACTCAGCAATAGAAAATATTTTAAACTTTGATCAGTCATCAATATCAATGGACTTAAAAAAATCCCCTCTACGAAATTTTGAAATCATGTTTTGTCTATTTAATCAGTGCAGAGATTACTCTTTTCTGCTGGTATTTCTTCAGTAATATTCCATTCTTCTTCATTGCTTCCACATTCCTTTTTAATTTATTCTCAGAATAAATTTCTTTATCTACATTTTCAGTTTAATTTTTCTCAAAATGCCTCATGGGTCCCAACTCTGTAAGTCTGCAGTACGACAAAGCTATATGATTGAGCCTAGTCGATGAACAGATGGGCTGAGAAGAGTTGATTTCTCCACCTTCTCACATGATCTCTAGAGAAATTCTCACTCTGACTTCCTTCTGCTATTTCTCCTTCTTTGAGGATGGAATTGTCACTCAGATGAATACCACATAAAATTGCAGTGAAGACACAGCAAGTCCCAAAAGAGTCTGAGTTCAGAAGACAAAGACAGACCAGGCAGCAGATTGGTACCTATATGCCTGCATATGAGAACAGATTCCATCTCAAAGCGGAGAGAGTTAGCTTAATTTAGACCTCATTATCTTTTTTTTTTTCACAGAGATTACATCTATGCTTCAGGAGATGTGATCTCAACATTCTCAGATTCATCTGAGTAATCTTTAGTTGAGACAATTTGGTTAACTATGCATTGGAAATAGGACATCATAGACTCAATCACCCAAACCTAGGAATCAGGCAGATTTTCAGCATAGGCTGAAAGCTCGGTGCCAAAAAAAAAAATGTTTTCCTGTTTATTAATCAAACAGATTAAAGGTGTGCTTTTCTTTCCTGAGCTACAAGCTTATCTCCAACTGTGGTGTACTATCCATTAACTAGTTGTTTGGGTTTTTTTAATGCCATTGCCTGAGCACACAGAGGTGCTAACTAGAATGTTTGACAGAGTGATTACCGTATTAAGCTATTCACATTCAGAAGTTGCCCAGGTGGAACCTGTGCAAAGCGTGGATGTGGAAGTGTGATTTCCTTGTGTGTTGCAATTACACATGTGGGAGAAGCATCCATTATGTCTGTATGTTACTATAAGTCATGTTCCATCTGTTAACATCTTTGCAGTTTACTCTAATCTTACACCATGGGAGACATAGACAAATGAGGTTTGGTTTTTTCCACTCTTTTTCTTTTAAGGAGATAACCACAATATTTATACCTTTGAAACATATGTAAAACAAAGGGAGGTGGCAACTTTAATTTAAATAGGGAGGCACTATTCTGTAGTGTCCCACAACAGGATGTTTTTATTCCTCACTACCTAAAAGAAAACAAGCAGGACTACTCTAGAAGGTCTAAGCAGAATTAAGCAGACAATGGACCTGTGTCTTATTCTGTTTCTGTGTGCCTTGTCTTGCTGCTGCCATTGTTCTTAAACTGTGTGTCATTAAATTCCTTTGAAACAAGATATCTTCCCGTACTTCTTTTGAAGTAACTGTTGAAAATTTAATTTACTTCAGCAAGTCAATCAATTGCAGTATTGGTGTTGATGTCAGTACATATTTGAAAACCATGAACTGTCTTTAAGGCCCTGCCTCCATTCCCATTTTCTGAGGTTTTTTCTTAGCTGCACGCCTGGCTAGGAACTTCAGCTAACTAATATTATTAATCTAACTCAATGTGAATTTCAGTCTTACTGTTGAAATTTAACTCTTCATGGTGCAACCAGTCCTGAGGTAGAGGTTTTAGTTTTTCAAGGGCTTTTTTTTTTGTGGGGGTAGTGATGAATTAATTTGGAATTTGACTCCAGTCAAAGAATGCTAAGGAGCCTACCTCTAATAAACTATGCTTTGTGATATATTATCAGAACTAAGGAATTCTTAAAATCAAGGCTTTTTATCTGTTTAAAAAAAATAAATCAAAGACAGACTGCTGACTGACGGGAAGTCACTTAGTAAAAAAAGCAAAGATTATTTGAAAGGAGCAGCTTTGAAGTAGGTGGCAAAAACTCAACAAGTTCCTATGGGGTGCAAACAGTTTCACCAGAGAATTTAAGAAAGTTTCATTTATTCCACATAATTTTACTTCAGTGCTCTTAGCTCATAAATAATAATGTAGGTGCTCTAAAAAGCAACCATTCCTCTTTGTTGATTTTCTTTCACGTACAAAGAGAGAAAAAAAATCACAGAAAAAAAAAAGCCAAACCAGAAAAACACTCCACCATATAATGGAATTCAGAATGTCTGGAATCAGAAGAAATTATAATCTCTATTTGAGAGCATATGACTGAATATAAACATGTGTTGTGGTTGAACTACGACAACACGGTAACAGTAACGAATACGATTGCCTTCTCTAAAAAATGCTTTGTGGTGCCTCTTTGAAACATTTTCAGCATGTTTATCTAACCTATTAATCTAATCTATTTAACAGATTTTATTCAACCATATTTTAAACATGTATTGCTAGAACACAAATTGTGTTGCATCAGATTACACTGTATTACGCATAGACCACGTAGTAAAAAACATGAAAATAAATATAAGGAAAAATTCAACCAATTGTTTGTGTTTGTTTATCTCAAGTTACCCTCAAATTTGAGGCTTGTGCACCTAGACATTCAGGTCTGATTGTTTTCCGCAATTAAGTATGATGAAAATCAGAATTCATAATTTCTTACGTAGAGAAAATTCAAAGTGGCTATGGTAGATAAGTAAAAATAGAATGGACTAATACACAAGTCTCCCCTGCCTACTGTGTTCTTGCAGATAAATCCTTGCTGCTGCATTTAGCCTTGTAGTTTAGAGCAAAACTTTCTCAGTTCTCCCTGTTTCCAAGGCAGTTTGTCTTTCAGTCAGTGCTGAGATGTGTCATTGTTCCCCGCTACTGTCAGTAATCCCTCTCTTCTGCCTGACATCCTGCTTCTTTCCACGTTTCTCTCAGTACTATCTTGTTTCTGCTCCATCCTGCAACATCTAGAAGCTTTACTCCTCCTGCATTTGCTCAGTTGTTCCCAAGGAAAGTAAAAATATCTCCCTCTCTCTCCCTCTCTCCCCTTGAGACATGACTATATTGCAAGGAACAGCACACAGCTGAAAACAAACTGATCAAGCTTACAGAATTTTACAGTCCTATATATCTGACCAGAGGTATATGTTTCCTCAGCTTCAGTGTCACCATTTATGCAAGAAGCATATCACAAACATAGGTCTACTGCAATAAGAATGAGTCTTCCACATTGATTTGCTAAAACTCTACCCATCCACTCTCACTGCCTATAAGCTTTTCCCATTTCCTTACACCATCCCTTCTTGTATGCTATTCATGCTGCCCCAATTCCGTTCTTCAGTTCCTGAACTGAAGATGTGGTTGAATTGGTTATAGTCCTGAAGAACTGTCAGCTACTTTACTAGAGGAGTCTTCCTTGAATATCGCACATAGAATCTATCAAAGTTATTATTCAGTGCTCTTAATTAAAATTAATTCATTACACATCAAACAGAAACCTATCAGATTTCTTGAAACTTCAGCCTCAATCATATACTGAAAACTTAAGGGGAAAAAAAAAAAATTAGAATAAGTAAACCAGGTGCCAAGTAGATTGACAATTGTTGTCTTAGAGCTATTGTGAGCTACAAAGTCAGGCTATAACTTCTTCCATAAAATCAAGTGTATGAGAACAAATCCTTGTCTCTTTAAGCATATTTTACACCCTATCATAATTTCACAAAGATTTAGATGGAAATTTATCATTCAGTTCAATGAAGTAAATTGCATAAGAATTATTTAGGCAAAACCCCTACAGATGTCCATTGAAGTTATGGTTCAGTTAAGATTTAGTGAAAGAAGGGAATTGTACTTTTTAATCATTTAGCCCAAGCAAAATCTAGCATAAGTTGCTGGGCAAACTAATATTTTCATCTGAAAAAAATAAAATTGCAAAGTTAGGTGACAGTTCATGAGATTAGTCCCTGCTCATTGCTTGAATCAATTCTGTTCCACCAATCCATGGAACAATTTACACTGAAATCAGGGGGATTTAAACTGATTATCATTAAACATTTTCTTTGACTTTGGATTTCAAAATTTATTTTATGCTATTTTTTTTCTGTTTAAATTTTAAGTGATTTAAAAAAAATACGAACATTGAATTGTAATGAAAGAGATTTTACTTTAATCTGGAACATTTTTGCAGAAGTTAGAATTAGCCTTTGCTATGCATTTGGAAGAATTACTTGCATTTAAAAAATATTTAAGAGGGCATGGTTGTGGATTTACATATAAAATGAAAATACTTGTCCTCCTAAAAATAATACCAAAAAGAAGCAGTGATCTTAGAGTGAATAACAAAAAAAAAGCCCTCACCCCAATATTTTTTTTTTTTTAATACATGCTGTTACCTGACAGCAAGGTACTACTGTAGAAACACAGTGGGAGAGTAAAATCTGTTTATGGAAAGACAGGTAGGCATACTGTGAAGAACCCAGCTACAGTTAAAAGTGGAGAAGTTTTATTTCAGGTAGCCCACAGGAAGCAATAATGTTCTTTTCTGAGGGAGGAGTGGAAGGACTGTGGCAGAAAGAGAATCAGAGACAAAGCGAGCTTTTATTGCTTGGATATGGTTGAAGTATGCATTGTGTTTTTTAGGCTACAAGGCAAGCCAAAGATTTTGTTTATAGTGTACTGGTTTTTCTCTGTTGACTATCCAAGTCCATATCTAACTTGTGGTACATATGACATGAGTGTGTTGGTTTTATTTAGTGAGGGGGGGGGGCTATGGTGGCAGCTTCTGTAAGAAGCTGCTAGAAGTTTCCCCTTGTCCAGTGGACTCGGCCACACCTAGGGTGGATCACTGTTGGCTAGGGCTGAGCCAATTGGTGGCAGAAAGTGCCCTGATAATGGCTAGATTGGTCTCGAGTTGGGCTAAACTATGACACCAGTTACCCCATTTTAAGTGGATAGTATTAATGTATTGTATGCCTGTGCCCATCTAATGACACTTTGAGACAGTTCAGGAGGAATATGGCTGTGGCTAGGTGTGTTACAAGAGGAACAATAAAAGGACTCTTAGCAAAAAAAAAGACAGACAAAGATCTTTTATCATGTCACATGACTATGGTCTGATTATATCTCAGCTAATGCAAACATTCTGCAGAGGTATTTTATTGTTAAAAAAAATAAAAAAGGAGATTTAAGTCAAATAAAAAAAAACCAGCAAGTTGTTTTCAAAGGGGAAAACCATGCCAGTTAAAAAATAAAAACCACAAAACCTCCCCATTTTTAACGTTGATAAATTTCATAGCTGTATATTTAAGACAATGTATTATTCAAACTTTCACTTTAATCCAAAATTTATCTCAGTCTTACGTATAAAAGTGTAGCTTTTTAACATTCTAAATCTAAGCAACCTACTTTATTTTTTCTTGAAGAAAATCTATCAGGTGCTAACAGCAGAGAAAGACGGGATTTGATTTCTCTGAACTTTCCAAAGAGGCTTCATTTTGTGTAACCAAGAATAATATATAAAAATTATTTTGTGGACCCTTCCAGTAAAGTAAAACAGTGATCATGCTCACAGATCTAAGTGGGCTACACTTAGGTACGTAGGATAGGCATGTCATTTTTTTCATTAAATGCAGTGAAGACAATATCAGATGAAAGGGTAACAGGCTGAAAGTGCTGATATTAACCACAGAATGCAAATATAAACACATGAAAAAGTATCACAAAAGTAACTCTCTGCAATCTCTGAAACAGTGGCACATCAGTGAAACAATAAAAACAATTGGTTGAGATATTACAACAGCACCTATCACTACAGTTTCTCAATATCATTTCTATGTTACAGTGTATACACACATACAAAAACCCACAACATACTGAAACATGGATACTTCTGAGTAGCTGAGCTCAGGTGAGTTACAGCAGTTCAGATAAGCCGAACTACAGAGAAAAGCAACTACACTTGAAGACCATAGACACAATCCACTTTTTGTAGCCCCTTATCTTGACTTGTTAGTCTTTATAAAGAGTGGATGCTGATTTCCAGATTAATACTGTCCTTGTACAGTGATTGGCTTTTAGTACATTAATTTTAGAGCATTTTCCCCAAATTCAGTTTCCATATTACAAATTTAAAGTCTCTTAAGAACACTTTTGTGCTACAATGTTTTGAGGTTTTTTTAACCCTATGAGAATAAGAAATCTAGTTGTTCATCTACAATTTTTTTTTCTCATGAAATATCCAAGTTGGTTGTTAATCTTTCCTATACTTTCTAAGCAATTGATAAAATAGCGTTGCCTAGTTTTATCAGTATTTATTTTATTTCCTGTCTAAATTGGAAGCTCTTTGTTGAAATTAAACAGCTTTTATGATTTTATAGAGCAACTCCTACTACCTTGACAGAGAAATAACTCACACTTTGAGATCAATGGGACTACTTGTGTAATTGCATCCCAGTTGGGACTAAAGCTGCACCATTTATTTCTTACATTGTATTGGAAGTCGTAAATAATGAGTTTGCTCTTCTCAAAATTTATTTCATTGGAGAAGTCAAAGGATACAGTATAAACAGGAACTGGCTATTTCATTCCTGTGAAATCAAAACTATTCACAGAGCAGAGACAGGCCATATAATAAAATATGAGCACATGCTTCCTTTATGCACTGTGCCTTCTTCTACAGGTGAACCCTAAAACAAAATCAGGGAGATGCTTTTTACTCATGTATATTCCATAACATCGTTGACTTTTTTTTCTAGGAAAACACAGAATTAAAGATAGCCAGAGTTAAAGGAATACTTTTCTTTAATTTTCTGTGAGTAGTATAATGTTACAAAAGAGAACTTCCTTAAAAAATGGAAGCTGCTTTTCTAGCATGTAATAAAACAATCATTTCCAACTACAATAAGGACATATAAATGGTTTCTTGGGCAGTTATGCAATTTAATCATAATTGACTGATTAAAATATTATGTGCAATTCCAGTTACTTAGGTTTAAGAGGAATCATTTCCAATGGGAGCCAGCTATATAGACAGGCTAGAAGGATGTTAAGAATCAAAAGAAGCCTAAACTATGAAGTGCAGGGGAAATAAATCTTCACTTGTATACTCTAATAGATTGAGTGTTGAGAGAAGGTACGGTCTTTTTTTTCTTTTATAAATATAGAGGCGAATAACCACCAGGAGGCTACAGGAAAGGAAGAGTATGAGTAAATAGGTCTGTAGGTCCAGGAGGAAAATGAGCAATTTGTACCAAAGAAAGTGAGTTTGCACTCTGGGGGAACAGCAGTGCTTGGAGTCTGCCTAGATATCCATAATCTGTCAGACCAATACTGGTATTAGATCTCTACTATAACCCATACAAGGCTGAAATTACGCTGGAAATTAGAAAATAAATCTCACAACAGCCTTTCTAGAAGTGCAATAGAGTTGAGAAATCTAACCTGTTTTAAGATTACACTTACTCTCTACGAATAGGGATTAAATGAAGGAGTTCCTTGTATTACACTCAAAATCTCCTTGTGGGCTAAAAGGGATGCACAATATATGCAGACCTAAAACTTTTTCCAGTTAAAATATTTACAATTAAAATATATGGAACAGGTATTATTAGTCCATCTACAATACTATGAACATAGTCTAAAATAATAAGGAGATAAATCATAAATAATACAGCTAAAACTGTGATACACACAAACCCTTTTCACCCTCTGCCTGTTTTCCTTGGAGGTGTACTCACCTATTCAGGTAGCTGTGTGAGTTGTCCAAGTCTTGAGCTCTTCTGCAGCAGTAGCTCCATGCTGGTGCTGGGAGTCTCTTTCTTCTTTGTACTGGGCTATGCTTCTGGTTTTATTCACCTATTTTCTTCACACTTTCTGCTTCCTTCTCCTTGATTGCTAGCTTACAGTTTGAATGTAGTACACTAGCTCTCCCAGACTCAGAATAAAGGGCTAGTACTTGTTATACAACAGCTACTGAAGTTGGTCAGACCTTTAAGATACATACGGTAGTCACAGAGTTAAATAAAAACGAGTTAGGCCATAACAAGTTGGTCATTAAACATTTGTTATAATAGCTATAACAAGGTAAAACCTGTGCAGGCCAAGACAGGGTAAGAAAAATTCTGAGATCTTATAGCATTAGGTCAATACTATAGTTAGTCAGTTATTATTAGTTAGGTCAAATGTTGTGGTCTTTTACTATTAATGGCAAAGCCATATCCCTTGCAACAGTAAGGGTTTGAATTCCCTGCATGAAACAGATGGCTCTGTCTTCATCTGTACACATAGAGCGACATCCAGCTTACCAATATAAATTAAATATTTATGAAACATAGACTATTGTATATGTGAGAAATAATATGCCAAATTACTTGGGTTTTCTAGGGTGAATTTCAATATAAATATGATAATTTTTAGCCACTGTATTGTCCTGTCACCATAACAACAAGACAAATTTAGTTTGATGGTTATAGCAGGTAAGACTCTCCACTGTCATAAATAAGGAGAACCATCAAAAATTACAAAAAAAAAACAAAACAAAAAACAAA
>WHYT01017432.1:405079-428854 GCA_009806455.1 Tetrax tetrax
TTTTTTTTTTTTTTTTTTTTTAGTGTGAGAAGAGCAGATAGTTCTGAAGAGAATTTTATTTACAATTTTTCATGCTAAGTTTACCATCACACAAAATCATTGTGGTAGAAGTGTCTGTGAATACATGCAATAAATGAGAGATGAAGTGAGCCTGAAGAACCACAGCCATCGCTTCAAGACTATAGAGAATCTTGCAATGAACTTTTGCTTTATGAATTTAAACCTTTTTATCTAAGGAGAATACAATAGGCTTAGCTATACAAGGAGATGTATTGACATGGGAGTATAATTTAAACTGTACATAATCTACTGTAGAAGCAGATTAAGCTAAATTTTAAATAAAGGTACTTGTCCTTGAGAAAGCATGTTCACACTGGGAATTGTATTGCAAAGCTAATATAACTGATTGGATATTGCTGCTGTCATTGTTTAGGCTATAGCTCAAGTAACTGCATTAGTGAATGTCCTCATGTAGAAAAGCCCTTCATGTAGACAGTTTATGAAAGAAAATAAGCAGAATAAAAACAAAAGTAAGGCAAAATAAAGCAGAAATAATTTTGCAATGATATAGGTTACTTGCTACATAGAGATCTAAGACCTGACCTGAGTTTGCTTTGCCAAGCAAACCTGACAACACATCACAGCAGATGGCAAAGCATTGAGAAACTGGTATGGTTAGCTCAGACCAATATTGTTCTGTGACCTGGTCAGCTTGGACTGTGGGCAGAATGAATATAAGCCCATGTGGATATATACACTCAGTTGCATAAGTATTATTGTTGGAAGCAGTGAACTCAAGAACACAAAGGCAGAAAGCCCCAAAAATGTTTAAAGAACCTTGCATGGAAATGTCTCCCACGCTCCCATTTTAAAGGCACAACTTTCTCCCTCACTCGTGTTTGTCCCAGTATATCAAAGACAATGCAAAGGTGATAAATCTGTAGTCTACTTTCTAGCATATTACCTCTTTGTTTAACATCTATATGGGGTTTACATAACATTCAGTATTTACAGTAAAGAGTAAAATTACCAATTCTGTGGTGTAAGGAGGAAGAAGACTTCCTTGTTTTCTCCCCCACTTCTCCATGTATATTCTCAGTTCCACAGGATTCATTTTGTGGGATTCCCCACTGCTGCTACGTACACTACTGGAAAATGAATATACTCTCATACCTTTCAAATGGCATCTAGCTTGCAGGATGATGGTCAAACAATTGAAATAGTTGTTAACATTTTTTAAGAGAAAATTATAAGATAGTGAAATATAAATGAATATCTATAAAACAAAATTAAAATATGAGTAGCAGAAAAGGAGAGAAAGATTTACGTTTGTACAAAGTATATTATGCCACAAAAAAAAACCCTCCAAAAACTCTGAGATGGCCTTTTAAAGGCTGTACCATTACATAAAATTGTAGACTTTATGATAAAAATGAATCTTGATACATATACATATTGGGGGCAGAGGGAGCAGGAAGAGAGAGAAATGAATGAGCAAGCACATCTAAAACTAAGCAAAGACAGGGGGTTTTTAATTTTTTTTTTATTTGTGATAAACTTTAGAGGACTTGTAGAGCAATATCAGTGAAAATCAGCAGTAATAGATAGAGTCATTATGGCATAAAATTGCTGCAGTATCAGAATGAATCTCAAGGTGTTTACAGACCATTAATTATTAAGAAAACAAGCATCTCCTCTTTAAGTGTGAAATGTTTACCTGAAAGCTGTCTGAAATTTTGCCAACTATTTGATTCAAATTATTTAACATGCACTTTTAAAAAGATACACCTACAGGGCTCAAGCAGCTCTGACATCTTCTGCACAAGTGAGCTGCACTGCCTCTGTGGGAAAGGCAGGCTGACAATGAAACGTCTCAAGAAGGACTGATTCTTTCAAAAGTGTCAGTGTTTTAGAGCCCCCACCTTCCTCTCCACACACACATTTACCAGAAACAACATTTTCTCTTCTCTGTGCTATTTGCAGATGGCAAAAGAAAAAAAAAAAAAAAAAAAAAAAAAAAAGAAAATTAGCAAAGTGACTCAGAGTAACATCCTAGATAGTTGGGGTTGTTATCTAAATAGAAAAACTGAGTGAGCCCTCTACCTGAATGAACTTTATGAAATCTCATGCTGCATTCACCTCAATTATTTTCACAACAGAAATAAATCAGGCCAAGTTTTGAGCAAAAATTTCTGAGTTCTGACAAGCTTTACTGAAACTTCTTTATGTCTCAGAGGAATTGATCTATGTTTTTTGTTCTTAAAGCAATGAGTGGAAGTTCATCAAGTTGGCAGCTTTTTTTTAAGTTCATTCTTAATCTTTTCTTTGAGATTTTTTCGTCCACAGAAACTTACGGACTCATCTCCTGGGGCCTTACATTTACCTGTAAGAACATATTTTACAGGCATTCTGGAACCTGGATGGAACACTTTTTCCTTCCTGCAGTCACTGCAAGTGGCAGATGGAAGAGATTGGCATCCAAGTTATAAGCTGGATAATATATCATTTACATAAAAAGTAGAAAAGTATTACAGAGACACAGAAGAAAGCTTTAAATATTTTGTACTCTTAGTGATCATTCTCAGTGTAATTTTTATGTTACAAAGGCTCTTACATACCATTTTTCAACACTGATCATAACTACAATGAAAGTCACTCATACTACTCAATCAGATAGAATCCAATGTTTAGCTTAATGGCTAAATAGACATAGTGGGGGAGATGAAAAAGAATACAGAGAGAGGTAAAAATGACTGAATAAAATAACATAAAATAAAACTATACAAATATATAAAAATATACAAAACAATAGGTCTTAGAAGTGCTGAGGTCTTACCATAGTGTCCTACTAGCTACTTTTTCAATACAGTTTTAATATAATGTGCATTAATATCTTTCTACACTGACTCGTACTTACTTTTCTATTTACCTTAGAATTCTCTGTAGTTTCCTAATTAAGTCAATGAGCAATGATGCTTTCACACAAAAATAAACTGAACCCTTTTAAAGTTGACCAAAACACCTAAATTTCATAAAATTAGAGCAGATTCAAAGCTGGGTGTTTTTTTTCCATCAAGGGGTTGTGGGTTTTTTGTTTTTTTGTTTGTTTGTTTGTTTGTTTTTTCCTTTTTCTAAACTGTCAGTAGGAATCCAGATGTGGTAAACAATTAAAAACTAGAATAACCTTCTGAGTTATATTTTCAGATTACATGCATGTGTTAGTAGCAACACTGTAGTCAAAAGTGGTTGAAAGCACGTGCTGCTTAGGAGCATGGTTTAGCGGTGGATTTGGCAGTGTTAGTTTATGATTGAGCTCAATTATCTTAAAGGTCTTTTCCAACCTAAATGATTCTATGATTCTGGGAAAATGTCTCTTTCAAAGTCTTACTGTTATAAAACAGATTCAGCTAGCTTTCTTTTAATATTTCAGAATATTATTTTCTAGAGATATATATTTTTCAAAACAACTTTGGATAATGCTTAGCTTATAAAGGAGTCAAGTTTTACACAGCTATTGAATAGGTATAAATTAAGACAAGATAAAATTTGGTCCAGTATGTAAGCTGTGAAAGACAACATGCTATTGCTACTGTCCCAGAGGCTTTTGAAAAACACCTGTGTTCATAATCCTACACTTCTAATAAAGTATCAAATATCAATTGTTGCACCCGTATTCCTGAAGACCAGTTGACTCCCTTGCTCTTTGTGTTCTTGGAGACCCTGCTCTAGTGCAATATTAGCCTATGACAATATCTGCTGCTATATTTTTTGAGAAATGGATTTCATAGATAAAATTCTGTAGATCCATCACTTAAACTAGAAACCATGCCTGGCCATGACAAGCCCAGTTACTTTTAAAGATGACTCAATTTAGTCAGCAACTTGTTGCATCTGTTTTGATTTGCTTGTCAAAACTGAAGACAGTAGCAGCTTCATATATACTGAGCTAAGAATTTTTTTTTGTTCTGGAAGCCATCTCAGTGCTTACTGCAATACATCACACAATTGGATATAGATTTTTATACTTACTACGAATTCAGATGACAATTGAACAATTCTTTGATTTCCTATTTCCCTAATGTTTTCTGAGCTATTGAGTTTTTAATGATTGATAGCTCTATTACAGAATTTTTCTGAGTCTTCCCTCACACTGATTTTTTTAATGTTTTCTGGGTACACATTGTTTCCATCATCTTAAAGGACTTTTTTTTTTTTTCAATTACTGCTAAACTAATTCCACCTATAATCTGATGTAACAAAATGAATTGACTAGGGATATTTATTTTGACAAGTAATTTTTTTTCCATCATGCTAAATATGATATAAACCCTTAAATGTATGTTTTGATATAATGTAAAATCATTGTATTGAGTTAGACATTGTGTAAAATCCTTAGACTACTGTCATGGGAGTGAATATAGCTTGAATTGTGAATGCTAACAGGTGACAGATAACTGTGTGGGGGGGAGGGTTTAGGGGAGGGTGGATATTCAAAGCTGAGCATCTGAACTTGCAAGTAGAAGTCTGCCACTTGCTAGCCACAAGCAGTATGGGTTTGTTGTAAATTTTGACAGTGACTGGTTTAACCAAAAATGGTACATCCTGAATCCTCCACTTAATAAAGAGACATGAGAAAGAAGCACCAAATGGGTGGCTGATGAGGCATTCTATCTCTGCACTTAGACTTTTTGCTGGAAAACGGAGGGCATGAACACGCCCTCATAAGTCTTATGGACTTACGTTTATTCAGATTCCTCAGGTGGTCTCAAATCTGATCTCCTATGATGGGAGGGACTTCATTCCCCTAGCCCCTGCCTTGACGTTCAGGGGCTTGAAAGAGGTGGCATCAGTGATTACCCTTGAAAATTGAGGCAAAAAAAAAGTTGTTGAGTACCTCTGCTTTCTCCAGCTTTGTTGTGACCAGCTCTCCCATCTTATTTACCAAGAGGGGCACACTTTCTTTAATCTTCCTTTTTCTGGCCAATGTACTCACAAAAGCCCTTGTTATTCTTTGCATCCTTTCCCCAAATCAGCTCCAAATGCCTTAGCTTTCCTGACTAAATCCCTACTCATCTGGGCAGCATCCCTATATCCTTTCCAGGATATCTATCCCTGGTTCCACTGCCTATGCATTTCCTTCTTACAGTTTAGTTTGACCAAGAAGACCTTACTGAGCCAGGCTGATCTCCCGTGTTCCTTGGATGATTTCTTACACAAAGGAATCAACAGATCTTGTCCTCCAAGAAGAATGTTCTTAAAAAGCTGCCAGCTGCTCACTCCTTCATAGTCGTGAGAAAAGGAAAACCATTTCCTTTATCTTCTTATGTCAGATCCTTGGCAAGGGGTTGAAACACTAAAATTGTCCTATATCCACCTGGACTGCAGATTCAAGGGCACTAGCCAGGAGCTTCCTGATTCTCTTTCCAGTAAGATGAGCAGGAAGGTGGGTAAAATTACTACTATCCAAAAAAAATGTCCAGAAACTTAAATAGATCCATCTTGTACAAGATATTTTGGGCAAGACAACATAATCCCTGGATTTATTTTTATCATGTTTTCCAGAAGTCACAGTGAACTGGACATTTTTGAAAAGGAGGGACACCATAAAAAATAAAAGTCAGTATTAGTCAGGTGGTATTTTGTGTTTTGTGACAGTGTGATTAATCTAGGAAGGAGACTTCCTTAAAAAGAGGAAAGAAAATACACATAAAATTTTACAATTTTAACACTTCTGATAGTAATAGCTTTTAGAACAAAGAAATGAGAATCCCTTACTTGTAAATAAGAATGAGTATTGGGCTGCAATTTTTACATTTTCTGAAATTGTTTCTATTCATAGTAGTTAAAAACTTTGTAACAGGGGGAAATACTTTTTTTTTAAAGATATTTCAGTTTTTCCTCTGCACATTTGAAAGAATTTTAATATAATAATTTTTATTGTATCACTAGCTAGAGTATTACTTAAAGTATTTTTGACATCTTTGCAATGACCTCAAATGTAGCCTCTATTCTATCTATTTTATGGTCTCTCAAAAGGTTCTGTAAATATCAGCTGTTAAGTAGGAGATCCTTTATAACATATCTAAGGATTTAAAATACTGATAGGGCAGACTACATAAAAGGCCGTCTATCAGAAATAAGATTAAAAAGAAAACCACCCATTAAAAATTCAAGTTGACAATGTTCCTTTAGTCTTGTAACTTTAGCCTTGAGATAACTCATTCAATTGAGTCTTTTAGACACTTTGTATAAATACTTGCTTTTGATATCCAAAAGGACTTTATTTTCTGTCCCCTGAGGCTTTAGAAAAACAAGTAGATGAGTTACAAATAAATAGATGAATCCTGTTTGTTTCCAGACTTATTTCACTAGCTCTAAAATTATTTTTCTGGCTTTACAGCTCTCTAGCTAGCACTAAAATTTATAAAGTGTGATTAGCAACTCTGATCAAAATAACTAACTATATTCAAATTGATTAGGCAATATAATTTGCCCACTGCATCTTGTGAGCTATATCTTTCCTCAAAGTTGGCTTTTAAGTTAGAGGTTGAGCCTAAAAAGCTCTGAGTGCTTTGTAGCACCGCACGTTTCAAGACTGAATTCTTGTTCACATATAATTCACATATAAGCATATTTAAGGAGAGATATAAATTCCATAGTGAATTTCTGGCTTGTTGATGCCTCTCAGGCTGCAATCTGGTTGCAATTACACAGCAGAGAATTTCTTGAAGAACGGAACTCTGACAAATTCAGGTTTTGGTAGACACTACTGTGTAGTGTCCAGGTTGTGGGGGCAGGAGGTGTTTGCATCTTCTTATGCTAACATATGCCATTTTTTTTCAGGCTATCTGAAAGTATTATGCAGATAACATTTTCTATTATGAATACTCATGCTTTTGCCTACGTTGTGTATTTCACCTTAAAAAAATCCCCTTGTCTCTGTGATTCTCAGTGCATCTGAGGACATAGTTTTCAAATCTAAATAGTATGCTCATTGACTACAAAATAAGTATCAAAATTAGATTCTTAAATTCAAAATGTACTTACATCTGTGCTTGAATTCAGTTTTGTTCATACTAGAAAGAAAAAGAAAGAGTAATTAAGTATGTGCCATTGTCATAAGTATGTTACAATGTGATTGCAAATGTCACTAAGGCTGTCTTTTCAGGTCAGGTACATGTTTTCAGAATTTTTTTTTATTGGTTGGTTGATTCTTTGTTTTTTTTTCTTTTAAAAAAAACTTTAAAAAGAGCACCATTTCATTTGTCATAAAATATATTTATAAAACTTTGTGATTACACAAAAAAAAGGCAAATATTCTGTAATATTATTCAATTTCAGACTATTATAACTCAGTTTGGATTTTTTTTTTCCTAGAGCAAGTCTGTCTTGACATTTTTACTTAATCCTTAGGAAGAAGGTCCTTTCAGACAAAAAACTATGCTTTGAATTCATGCCTGGATTTTTTTTTTTTTCAATTTTTAAGTTTGCACATCTCTCCTTCTTTTTAGAACACAGAACACAAACGAATACATTGTTTATATTTTTTCTTTTGTCTGCATTGAATGCTGTGTAATGATTAAAAAAACTACATACAACATAACTTTTTTTTGTACAATTTGCTTCCCAAAATGTACACTATATTTACAAGAGTCTGGAGATAAAATTCAACCTCATCAACCACCTTGCAGAGAGTAGTTGTTATAGTCATTCAAGGTTATTTTAGCTGGCTACCATGTCTGGTAAAATTTGTTTAAATGTTGCAGTGCAGAGGTGTACAGAAAACTGAACATAGTAGCTGTCAGCTGTCTCTGGTTCATGTTAGGTAGAACAGAAGTATCACATGAAAACAAGCTTTTCTCATCTTAACATAACATACTAGAGAGAATGCTCTTTCAACAGAAGAAACATAAGAAGCCTTTGGACTTAGCCTGCTTGCAAGGTGAATCTTAAGAGACTGATTTAAAAGACCTGATCAAAGTTCCTTGTCTTCCCTGGAGGAGATATAGGATTTCACATCACCAAACCCTACAGCTTTGATGAAGGGAGGATCTTACATAGGCTCTTAACACGTAGGTTAATTTTACCTCCACTGAGCAACAGGGTGGATGAAATAGCTTAAAAGTTATTTTTCTCCCTTAAACTGGTGAGAAGGGAATCATGCTGGCATGAAAAAGGAAGTAGAAAGGGGAGAGAAACAACCTGGAGTGATAAGAGAGTAATGGCATGAATGGAATTAGCAGTGAGAAGTAACATCATTTGATTTGATGTGTCCAAAGAAACAGAAAGAAAAATTAAAATGAGAATGAAAAGAAATGCGCAAAATAATAATTAAAAAGTATTGTTCGACATAAGTTTAGGTCACTGAAAGAATGCAAAATTTGTAAGAATATAACCTGTTTGTGGATCAGATTGCCATGTCCACAGCTAGCATAGGATACTGCAGTGGACAGAGTCCTGTTCTGTGTCCTGTTCTAAAATACAAACTAGTTTAACATGTCTGCTATGGTATGTGTATACACAGTAGTCCTAGAATACAGACACTAGCTGATATTCCACTAGTGGAACACAGAGATCTGAAGTGGATTATTTCACTAACAACCATTTCAATTTCTCTATCCAGTTACTAATTTCAATCTAGACTACAGAATAACTGTATGAAAGTTTTTCTCTTTGTTCCCATAGTAATAAGGAAGTTTTCAATCTTTATGAAAAATCCTGTCATTAGTTATCAAAGTACACATATTTAGAACTAAAATATTACTTAGACATATGTATTGAAGTGTTTGTCGTATCCAAGTCTCCAACTGGATTCTGAAATTACATTATTTCATTGAATTATTTGCATGCACACATTCACTGAGTAATTCAGGTTGGAAGGGACCCCAGGACATCTCTTGTACAATTTCCACCTCAAAGCAGGGTTAGGTGTAAGGTCAGACAAGGTTGCTCAAGGCTTTTATCCAGTTGAGCCACCATCTCCAAGGACGGAGACTGCACAGCCTCTCTGGGCAGCCTGGTTCATTGCCTGACTGTCTTCAGGGTGAAAGGCTTCTCCTTACATCAAGTTTGAACACCTCCTTTTGCAATTTGTGACAGCTGCCTGTCATTTTCCCACTGTGTACTTTAATAAAGACCCTGTCTACATCTTGTCTCTGGAAGCCAAAAGTGTTTCCAGTGTCTCTCTGTATTGACTCTTAGATTTGAAAATATATATTCAGAGTATGAGACACTGGGAGCAACCTACTACATGAAGGGTTTGAGAGAGCAAAACAGCTCATGAATATTTCTTTTTGGTTTTTGTCATTTAAATTTTATCCTGGTAAGAACACTACTTGAAGATTAAACATTTCTTGTTTCAAAAAAACAACTTTAAATTCCACAGGGTAATATTATAGTCTATTTTCACACATCTTTCTATGTGTCTGCCCTTCTTTGCTCTACAATGAGCAGCCTGTTTAATAGCAAGGCACAATGACACTTCCACCGGTTCTCTGCTTCAAGTCACATGCTTTTGTCACTGTCCAAAGAGACAGGGAATGCACGGTTAGGATTGTAACTTAGGTCAGACACTGTGGAGATACAGGATCCTAAAGGGCAGTGGTTTGTGGTCCACATCTACTAGTTTGTAGGAATACTTTGCTTCCCAGCATGGTATTCTATCATGGTAACATTTTCAATCCCACATGTGAACTTAAACATTAGTTGTCTTTTGCTCTGTTGTCCTATTTGACACACTTGGAGGTAATGCTACCAATTCAACTACTTACATCACTTCACTTTTGGTGTGCTCAGAGTGAAAATAGATAAAATGCCCTCATTTGTTACATCTATATGCATTTTAAGATCTACTTCCACTTAAACCTGTGTAAAAGCTTTTACTATAAAGAAAAACCTAATTTAATCCTTCAAAGGGTGAAATACAAAAATGTATTGCTTTTGCATTATATAACTTACAGTACCACAGTTTAAATAAGGAGAATTGAAAAATAACCTTTCTTTTAATAAATCATAAAGCATTGTTATTTGTTTTTTTTTTCCCCTCCTATCAATTATGCAATTCTTTATTAATTTGTGAGCAACAATGTATAGCAATAGAAAATGTGCAAATCTCCAGTTACATGACACATATATTTCCAGAAGAAAAAAAAAGTTAATTGTTTATTGATGCTGTATAACCTGAGCATATGCAATGACAACTATTATACATACAAATAGTAAAATGTTAATGAAGTTATTTAGCATGTTGATACGTAATGATTACACAGTGAAAACTTTCCTTACCTCCTTTGGAATAAAGGTACTAGATTTAAGGTAAAAATAATAAACAATATTATTTTAAAAGCTGAAATGGTTTGAAAACTATGTTATCAAACATGTTTTCTCAGATTTGAGAGGTTTATGGTTTGTGATACTAGTGATCTTAAATTGTACTGAAAAAAAATCTCTAAATTAAGTCCTTAAGAACTCATGCTGAAAGTATATTCCTTATTCATTCTCTTGTCCTTTTCTATAACTGTGTTGAGACTTGTCGATTGTTAAGATTAAAACGCAAGAAAAAAAGCCTAACAATATAAAACAATCAATAAATACAATGGATGCACTTTCTGAAGAATTCTGTTTCCGATATATGAAAAGAATACACTTTGTACATGTAAAAAAACTATAATTGGTCTCTACAAGTATAAATTCCTATTCAATATATCTTAATGAGAATTTCCAAGTCTATAAACCGAGAGTTGCTAAGGTATTTCAACTCCTTGAGTAGTTCAGAACGCTCACTTGATAATAGATCCCTGTTCATATTGGGGATGTTCTTTTAAATGTACACTCTCAAAATCGAGCTATGATGTACAACTGGCATATCTTTCCAGGAATAAAACCTCCTGATAATCTCCTCAGTCACATTCTGAGACTTTTCCCCAAGTAGAGTAATGCTTTCTCTGCAACTTGTTGCCTTCAGTGAGAATCTTTGGTAAGTTTGCTGCTGCCTAACAGTAGTCATCCCCTCATTTTGGCCCAGTTTTGCTAGTATTTAATGGACAACATTACATTTAAAGGTATGTAATTTAAATCTTTTCAATAATACATGTGCTTACTTCCTCTTGAAGAATATGTAAAGTGCTTTACTTAATGCGGATTTACAATAACTCTTTCGGACTATTGGTCTGTGTCTTACTTTTCCACAGAACAATCCTTATCATCAAAGTTTTTTATTCTAGAATTGATGTTGTAAATCCACATGAGGAATGAATACTCATTTCTGAAAAATAGCTACTGTGTATTAGTATCTATTGTTTCAAATAAAATTAGAGGAGGATCTGAAGCCAATAGATATCTTTGTATAGCATCTGTGCATTTTTGTTTGAGATCTAACAACTAGCTAGCAACCTAATAGAACCCAATGCTATTCTGTAGTTAGTAATTGTTGAAAAAGAGTCATTATGTTCTATCATGTGAGAAATCTGTGTACTTAAGGACAGTTTCCAAGGCAGCTTTCACATGAAAGTCATTAGCCAGCAAGTCCCCAACCATGGATTTCCATGATAGAACATAATCAGTTCTGAAGAAGCTGTTATGGTCTATTGGGCCAATAATTTGCATTTTAAGTGGGGCCTAAATATGTATTTCTCTGACAGATTGGAGCTGTTATGGCTTACTGGGTTAATAATGTATTTTGTAAATACTCCCTAAATAGATATTTACATAATTTGTACATTTAAAAGTCTGTAATTGAATATCTACAAAACAGACCATAATGAGTCCTTTAGAACTAGTATGATCTATTTTCGTGTTGCATAAAAAAAAGAGGTAAAAAAAAGAGGTAAAAAAAAGAGTAATATTAATGAATGCTGCAGATATGAAAATTGAATTCACTAATGACTTGTGTTTTTCAACTTCCTTTTTTTTTTACTATGTTCTCTTCGATTTACTGTGCTGTAATAGCACATGTTCATTATCTCATATTCTCTTTTTTTTTATTGGATAGAAAATGCATTTTTTTGGTAAGTCATAGGCCAAAGCAACACTTGAAGTAAATCCTTTCATCCAGTAGATCCATTTTAGTTATTACTATAGTTACCATTCAGGTGAATTATTAAACACTTAATAAAAAATACTCTCTAAAATAGTTCCATGAATAAACAGTAGGGCAGTTATGCCTGAACAGATCTCATCTAATTTTTACTTTCTTGAGAATTTGACTTCTAATCCATGTTATTATCTAAAATATCTCTACAGTTAGAGGGGTGAGTGCAGGCATCCTAGAAGGTAGTACATGTTACCTGTTTTGGTCTGCCTCTTTAAAGGGAATGAATCATTCTCAAGACATACATATAGCTTGCTCTCTCATTTACTGTAGAGGGAACCCAACTTGTACCTTAGAATAGAGACCTACTCTTTAGCTGGCTACACTTAGATGAGATTAACCCTGTCCTTACAGAAAGCCATTAGGTGAATCTATGTCCTAGCGTTTATGCTTTAACTCAAGAAACAAACACTTAGGCAACTGGCACAGGAAATTTGAAGGTTTCTTTATATACTATTGCTTGCAAAATCTTTATGGCCATATTGCAGGTACCATGAAAACTCTGATATACTACTTTCTTTCTATACATTAATCAAAATCCTTATATGTGATGTTATTTGCCATATTTTCTGCAACATCTGTAAAGTATTTTTAATGCTTAGCTTGGTTCCTTGCAGCAAAAAAAAAGTATATATTTCACATTAAATTCCATTCAAACATTGACATAGTGTCAAAAATAATTGTTATTTCAAATTGCCACATTCTCTCTTCAAGCATTTGCAAACAGTACAGTAAGAACACTTGAGGTATAAACGGTTGTAGTTTAGTGACAAGTGTCATGTGGGATTTTTTGCATATAGTAACTTCTACAACAAAAAGAGTTTCAATTCAAATTCAACTGAAGAATACAATTCCAAATGAACAGCCATTGTAAGTCAGCTAAGAAGCTCAGCATTAGATTTTTAGCTGATGTATGAGCAACGCAACTTCAAAATAAGTATTCATAGTATTAATAATGCCCATGAAGGATAAATTCATTCTCCATGAAGAGGTTCAGCACAGGCTCTAATTAAGCCTTCAATATAAGATTAAGCAAATCTCAAACAAGAGATAACTCTTGGTTTGGGTTTCTGTACAGAGCAGAACTTCACCTTCCAAATCAGGTAGAAAATGAATCCATAAAAGAACATGGTTGAATGTAGTTTGTTTAAAATTACCAGTAAATATTTGTGTAATAAGGCTTTTTCCCATCTTTTGGAAACACGGAAACTCACTTTCTCTGTATCACTGAAACACGCTGGGACAAACTCTTGCATTTCTAATTCCTGTGTTTCAGTGCATAAAAGGGTGAATGCATTTCAGTAATTTCTACTGTGTAGAATGGAAGAGTAATTACAGGTTCATATTGCTGTATTTGTTGTCCATTTTAATCACAAAAATCATTACATCATTAAACTACTGTCATTTATCAGTCACAATTATGCAATGAAAAATTGCATTAGAGTATGCCTGTTCCAAAATCAAGAGCAGTATTTTCTAGATTTTAGCTAATTTTGTTCCTATACTGGCGGAAAGGAACCACACCATGTTTCACATAACTATCCAAGTAAAACTTCCTTAGAGTGATAATCAGTAATGAAATATAAAGGGAGATTAATGCTGAGCTTGGCAGAACTGTCGTTGGTGATAATAGATATGGGCAGCTCTATCACTCTTGAGGATTGATGTGATTTTTGGTTCCTTCAGATTTTTTGTGGATATGTGCACTGATGTGTCTATGTGCTATAATTTACACTGACTATTTTAAATAGTACACTTATATGCTTGAAAAGCTTTGGAGATAAAGTTTAAACTCAGATTAACAACCAGTGATGTTGAGGGTATGCTAAATAAGATATAGCTGATTGCAGTTCAGAAGCTACATTTACAGATAATGCAAGAATACACTATTCCATACTGCTTATGCAGTTTCCCACTATACCAGCTGACCTGTGATGAAGCCCTACTTCTGTTCAGCCTGGCCAAATGGTAAAACTATATAGAAAGTTTTGCATGTTAAATGAAAAAGTTAGGTGTCAAATAAATAAAAGAAAATGAAAAAGTTGGGTGTCAAATAAAAGAAAATAAAAGGAAATCTACCATTCCAACATCCCTCTTGTTTTGATTAGATTAAATATAAGTTTTATTTTCTTTTTGAGAAATGTGAAGGGACTCTCAGCAATCTATCTTTTAAGGGACAGATTTATTCACTTCTGCACTTGTGCAAATGGAAGCTTTAAGCATTGTGCACATTTCTATATCCCAGTCATCAATCTCTGTTTTCTCTCTTATGTTTTCTTTTACTGAAGCAATCTGCTCTAGATGTCCCTAGAATCTAATCTGAAGTGTTGCACCATGGAGATAAATTGCCATTTCTCTTGCTTTTTCTCCTGCTTTCTATCAACTCCAACTTTCACTGATTGCAATTTTTTTTTCACATTGAGGTAGCCTGATCTTCTGTTATGATATTAAATGTTATAATAATGATGACAATATCTTACTCCTTCTGTCAAGTTAATCTCCTTCCCTCCACAAAAATTACTTGTTTAAAATACACAGATCAAAGAGACATATCTGAATTTAAAAAAAAAAAAAATTGGAAACTTGGCAAAGTCTTTTCAATATGGAATATGTAAGAACTACTACATGCTTTATATTAAAGTTAAAAAACGTTAATCTCTTGTCACCTGAATGCCAGCAAGAGACTCAGCCAAATTATGGGCTAAATTTCATCTCAATGGTTAAAGATTTTATGTATAAATCCTCTCCTGGTTAAAATACACCATAGAATATTCCTCTGGAGCTCTTTCAGCATTCCTGATCCTACCAAAGGCAATGAATAAAACTCACATTGACTTCAGAGATCTACCTGGAAGTTTGCCTGCTTTATTTGGCAGCATTGCTGCCATTTCTCTTACAGTAAAGGTCCTCTCTATTTAAAAAAAAAAAAAAAAGAAAGAGAAAGATAATAAATAAATCAGTCTTACTTTTAGAATAATGATACAATATGGACAAAAAGTACTTGCACAAGTTTTGTTACTTTTTATGTATGATCTGCATTTATATGGATGAGATTCTTTAGAGAATGGAGCATGAAAAGACAAGTGATATTGCTAAATATACATATATTCATGCCAGTAATGCAAAGAAAAGTAATCAAACCTCCAGGACTAGTATGCTGCCTAAAATATCTAAAGAAGAGGAATAATTCAGTTAACTCCTTTCTTTAACAAAAAGACGCCTTTGGCACCTCTCATGTGAGTATAACTACTCTCAGCTCTGTATTCCCCGTAGTCTCACACAGCTGTCCAAGGTGCCTTCTTTGGCACCTTACACTATGTGGCATCAATCATGGCAATTTACTTGCAGCTAGCCAAAAAAGCCCCAGATTAATAACTTACTGTCTTTCAGAGGAACAGTGGATGGGGATAAAGGGCCGGGGATGGAAATAATTGCAAATGGAAGTAGTAAAATATACAATTACTTAGATTCCTGGATATCAAATTTAAACTTCTTGCTAACTACAAAGTTTAAGATTGGAAGTTGTTCTCCTGGCTTCAGTCCCTACCACAGAGGATTGAGCCTTTTTTTTTTCCACAGAGTTTGATGTATCTCTGCCCTTTTACCATTCTCCACAAGTTTCTTGAAGATGCTAGTCCTTAGGCATTTTTTTGTCTTGTAGTAAAGGCTAAAATGCTCTGTAATATCACACTATATATCAATTTTATGTTTGTCTAACTCTACAGAAGTCAGTGATACTACACAGGTATGATTTTTGGCTCCTTATCAGTGTCTAATCATAAAAAAATTGTTCACCTACATCCTTTATTTTCATCATTCTGGGATGGAAAACTTCGTCCCAGAATGGCTGAATTATCAGAGTGGCATCATTGTTAGTAGTTATTTTCAATGAATTTTAAAATGTCAGTCAACTGAATATTTCAGCTGTGGGTGATTCTTCCAGAACTTGTTTTCTTCAGATAAAATAATTCATGACAGCTCACTAGGAACAAATAATATGAGCTTCTGGCTTTCCAATGTTATGTTCAAATGTATTACTCCTTGCTCAGATGCTTTTGCAAAGGAAAAGAATTGCAAAATTTGAAGCATCAAATACAGGTCTTTAAGTTGGAACAATGCTTCAATTTCTTATTCTGTGGAAGCAGCTCTCAGGACCATGCTATGCAGTCTCTCACTCACTCCTCCCCACCCTCTGAGGGAAATAGGGATAGATAATATAAGAAAAAAAGCTCGAGGGTTCAGATAAGGACAGGGAGAGACCCTTAAAGTTACCATTACGGGCAAAACAGACTTGACTTGGGGAAAGCTACTTGTTTATTATTAAAACCAAAGCAGGATAATAAGAAAGAGAACATGATAAGTTCCCCCCACACCTCCCTCTTCCTAGGCTTAACATTATCTCTACCACCTTCCCCACCTTGAGCGGCACAGGGGGGAAGAAGGAACGGGGGTTATGGTCAGTCCATCACATGTCATTTTTACACCGCTGCTTCCTCACTGGGGGAAGAACTCCTCACATTCCTCCCCT
Source organism: Tetrax tetrax (assembly GCA_009806455.1). Lineage (NCBI taxonomy): Eukaryota > Metazoa > Chordata > Aves > Otidiformes > Otididae > Tetrax > Tetrax tetrax. The sequence goes on from WHYT01017432.1 coordinate 421,696, forward strand.
GCTCCAGCGTGGGGTCCCTCCTACAGGCTGCAGTCCTTCAGAAACTGCTCTGGCGTGGGTAATTTCTTCCATAGGGTGCAGTCCCTCTGGAACAGCTGCCCTCGCATGGGCCCTCCACGGGCCACAGCCTCCTTCAGGCATCTGCCTGCCGCGGCGTGGGGTCCTCCATGGGCTGCAGGTGTATCTCTGCTCCTCCGTGGACCTCCATGGGCTGCAGAGGGACAACCTGCTCCACCATGGGCTGCACCACAGGCTGCAGGGGAATCTCTGCCAGGAGCAGCATTACTCCTCCGCCTACCTCTTCACTGACCATGGCGTCCGCAGCCATTCTTCTCACAAGAAAATTCTTCACAATCGGCTCAGGCCAACCTCTCAGGTTCTCTTCACATCTCATCTCCTCTCCAATTCTTGCAGCTGGGTCGGACCAAGTCGGGCCCAGTTGGCCGCCTGGCAGGAGGCCAGAGGGTGAGGGCCACAAGGCCCACAAGGCTCGCACCTCCCCTTCTCTGCACCTGCTTCAGCATATTTATTTTTTCCCCTTCTTAAATACATTATTGCGGAGGCCTTACCACTAAGCATTTCGCCACCAATTGGCTCAGCCCTGACCAGTAGTGGGTCTACCCTAGGCCTGGCCAAGTCCACTGGACAAAGAGGAAACTACTTCCAGCAGCTTCTTGCAGAAGCTGCCACTGTAGCACTCAGCCCCTGCCCCCTAAACAAAACCAACATATTAAAATAGTTGTTTCCAAAAAGTAACTAAACCATGGCAGGAAGAAATTCCAAATTTATTGTTCTTTACTGCCTCCCTAGTAAGGACAGTCAAAGAGCTACAGAAAAGCTATTCAACTTTCAGGCCTGGAAATTCATTTAAATTCATTCAGGAATGGAAAAAAACAATGTCATATCTTTTATGCATACTGCCTCCTTGTATGCTTTATGCTTGGCAAAAAAGTAATGATCTGAAAAAAATACTAACCAAAAAAAAGAACATCTGGGACACCATGGCTTTTAGGAAGTAGAAATGTGATTCAAAGAGGTCAGTGCTGACACATTTTCTACTCTCAAGCATTTGTGATTATTTATTTCATTCTGAAAGTAGTGACTTAAACGGCGCCCTTTCAAATGACTATAACAAACTTCCTGTTTTGTCACGTTAGCTTACCTGCATGACTTTTATTTGTTTTCTTTCAGTAATATTTGTGTCCTTTCTTAATTTACATGAATGCCTTTAAATTACAATTCACTAAATAAAGGGATTATTTTTAGTGCACTGTTGTTTCTGATGTTTAAAACCATGGAGAATAATTCTGCCAAATGAGAAGAGATCATAATGGTGATGGTTAAAACCAAATGCATTTTCAAGGTAATTCTAACAATTCTTAGACTGATTTAGGGTGGAATTTTTCAAAGCTTTTTAGGTACGTAGTAATACAAACAGATACTTCAGAAAATCCCAAGTAGTTCCTAGTATCTTTTGAATTTAATATGAATTGCGCATTTCTGTTTTGAAAAACTACCAGTTTTCTATCTGCGTCTTTAGACACCTAAAATCCCATGCAATTTGGGAAATAACAGTCATTAATTCATAGTTGTACACTGCTAACAGTTGAAGGCTAAAACTGCAGCTCAAGTAGACATATTTGGGCTAGCTTTTCAGTGTAGTCTGAGTTTCAGGCTTTTGTACATGCCTATACCTGGAGTACTTTAATACATATGCACTACTCAAAAGCTGCAATACACCTCTGAATTGCCATATGAACATGTTTTTAAAAATTTTTTTTTTATATACTTCAAGAACTTCCATGATAAAGAATGTTTTCCAGAACATGTCCTACTTGTTTCTGGTTTATGTTGAGAACTCATGACAAATATGATGCAAAATATCTCTTGTTATACATATGTTCTTGTAATGTTTGTACTTCATTTCAGCAAGCACAGTCTTTTGGGTATTTACACTGGTGTCAACTATGAAGAAATTAAAAGAAATGTGCAGTCTCCTTGAATAATGAAATTATTTTTATTGTATTTATTACAATTATTTATTATGCAACAAATTTATTTCCCAAAGAGGCTGATAGAAAATGTTATTAAATAAGAATGAATCTTCTTCTGATACTTCTGCTTCTTATTATGAAACTATTTCATAATTTTCATCCAACAAATGACTGACAGAGCTATTAGCCAACCAATGAGAAATTAAGACAAGTACTGAGATACTAGGCTTTATTTAATTTTCTCAATAATTTCTAGGATAACTTCACTACTACTGCGTTTGGTTTACCAAGTTCTTATGGAACTTCTGGTCCCCTAAGGAATGGTGTATAAGACACAGACTTTTTACTACTCAGTTTTCATTGAAGTGCAATCAATCAAAGATACTTTCTGAAAGAGAGGAGTAGTTTATCTTGACCTCTAAGTGACTAAAGAAATCCCTATGCACTATCAAAGATTGTCACAAAACTGACATTGACAAAGAGTACAGTGCCAGCTCCAAAATGCACTATCCCTCTGACGGCATATATTTGCATTGATTTTACTGTTTTGCATACATTACAATATGCATATATGGTGACATTTATGCTGAAAAAATATGCTTTTCTATATACAGTACAAATTCCTAGCAAAAAGTCACACTTTGTATATCTATATTCATTTTCTTTTTGCTTGATCTTGACCCTCAAGGTAAAAATAAAATGGTATTTGCAGGTCATGTATTGTTCAGCTTACACAAACTAACACTTCATGCTTTCTGTTGCAAGAGCAGTGCAGCAGTGGAAGTTCATGCTGCAGTGCTGTAGGCATTGCATAGATAAACATCCCATGCTGGAAGAATATACCACCTAAAGGACAGCAGAAAGAGAAACATAAACAAAATATCAGAAATCAAGAACTAGAACAGAGAATAGTTTGGCAAAATGATATAGCTTGCATTATACAGGGGACCTAACAGACCCTATGGGTATAAATTTTATAAATTTATGAGATAGATACAAAATGTCGTGAGAGAACATGGCAATAGAATTATGAGATTAGGGACAGAAACAGACTTAGAGGAAGGAACTAATCATTGACACTTTAATGTCCTGTTCTCCATGGCGGCTTTTGATAGGCAGTTTTCTATGGAAAAAAAAAAAAAAAAAAGATAATTATTTCAAGTTTAGTTGTCCTTTTTTACTTTTGCAGCCCCTTTTCTTTCCTCCATCTCTTTTTAGCAATTTAAACAATTTGAATATTCTACCTTACCATCCCTTTCTGTCAGTCATTCTTATACAGACAGAGCACTGTTCAAAATGATGCTTTAATATTGGAATGCTCAGAGACACCTGAGTAATTCTGGTGTCTTCTTTTTTTTTTCCTTTCCTTTTTTTTCTCCCTTTGTCTTTCTTTTCAAAGATAAACCTTCTTATGAGTCTACAATATAATATATAGCTTACAAATCTTATTGGGAAGGACTTTACTTTTTTATTTCATTAATTTTATTGATATTTGGTACTTTTAAATAAAATTTTCCATTGAAAGAGGAAGGAAAAAAACTTCAGATCTTTCACTGACAAGTAAGTAAAGAACAGCCTTGAGAGCAGCCTTTTCAGCTTTAGTGTGTGTATTTGGTAACAGTATTGCACTTTATGTCCTTGTATGATTTTCTGGGTTATATTTTACATTTTTCCTTAGTCCACTTTGGTGGTTTTTCTCTATTTCACCTATGCACTCACTTTCATTTTTTCTTTTTCTTACTTTAGAAGGAGCTTTAATAACAAAAGGAACATCTTAAAAAAATTGTAGTAGAGAAGTGTAGTTACTGCTAGTTACAGATTTCCATAAAGACTGTACTCAAAAAAAAAAAAAAAGCAATTTTTCTGGACTGAGAAAGACCTACCCAATAGGGTAATTTAGCAAGGACTAAGTTTTCTTTACATCTAGACTGTGAAAAATCGCATCTATCTGCTAAAATTCCCACAACTTTGTTCATGTTTTTAGTATACCATGGTGACCTTCTGTGTTGTTGTCATGCTAGAAATTGACTCTATAGTGAATGACAAATGAGTCAGTCACTTCAATGTTTTGTACTATAGGTTTATGAAACATCAAAATTTAGTGATACAAATTATGAGCACTACCACTCACAACCCACAAAGCAGTATCTTCAGGAAAGTACCTCTTCTGCCTGACCACAAACATTTACTTGAATTTACTACTAGAATTCATAAAATTCAAGAAGTGCATTACCACATATCAAATTTTAAAATAACCATCACCTGTTCACAGGTTCCCTTTAATGTTCAAATCCTGAAATAAAGTGTTTAATTTTTTTTTTTTTTAATACCATAAAAAGTGCTGAGTCTTTATAATCAACTCTCACCAGCTAGCTCTGTGCTAGCTAGCAATACATCATAGGAATGTTGTTCTGATAATGTATTACACCAATACATCATCAGTGTGACAATGCTGTATGATAGATGACTAATACATCTTCAAGACAAAGATGTCAAATACAGACCTGCTTGCAAAAGGAACAACTCCCCTCCCTGTGTATTATTCTAAGAAGTCTATTATCTTAAAACTTTATACAATGCTTTTAAAATTCTGCTCAAATTATTCATTTGGGCAGCCAACACATTCCCACATTGACAGGGAATTTTGTCACAGCTCTGAGATCTGTTGATTCGACAGAGCTTTTCTTCACTTTCAGTGTGAGAGGTGGTGGAAAGTACCTCCCTTTGCATGCAACATATGGTGTTGCATAAGGCGATAAATGTCGCCCTATAGAAGCTCATTACTAGATTAGAAAATGCACTAAGTATTTAGACAGTCTGTAATTTCTAATTCTAAGGTGATTTGGCTTTTTTCCTCCTCCTCCTCCTTCTTCTTCTATTTCTTTATGCAGTTTTCCTTTTCCAACCAATTCTAGCAACTCAATTTTCTCTTCTTTGTGATAAAGAGAATTGAAACAGTGCTTTCATTTGAGAAACTGGACATCGAAGCAATTCTACCTTTGATTTGTCTCTTCTGTTAAATTTAATTGGGAAAGTTATGATTTAGCTTTAACCATTTTTTCTTCCATATCTTGTAGAATGAAAATCCTCTACATTCAATTTCTAGACTACCATAACTTTATATCTGTTGAAAGATTTGTATTTTGCTCTTTTTTAACTTCGGCACAGAATGAGCGATCTGTACAAAATGAACATATAGAAGTACACCAAGAACGATTATATTTTAAGCAGACAACTTGACTGATAGCAAACCTTACTTCTGCTAAAAAATGATGACATCTAGACTTCAGAACAGTTGGTTTTGCCATAGGCTGTAATATCGATAAAGCAAACTCATCTGAAAGGTCCAAACTGTCAACTCTTATTGCCTCATCAACATCAGTAAGAAAAACAGTGTAAATGATTTGCATCAGATACTAAATAAAAATATATATAAAAATATTCTGAAGGAAAAAAGGATTTGTAATTGTATATAATTCTCAGTGAGTCTTCAGGACACTGTAAGTCTATTGCTAGCTCTCGTATAGATTGCTTCCTTTGTAATCTTACTTACATCATTATTTTAATAGGAGCTTCAGATGGTACAATGATGGTCATGACAGAAAAAGGCATAGAAATGTTGAATATATAAAAAAAAAGAAGTCAAAAAAAGGAGTACTTTCTTTGAGAATCTAGCTAATATGGGACCAAGAGGCATAAAATTAGGAGACTAATACTCTTTACAGTTGGCAGCAGCCAACAGAGAACACATAAGATTACCTAAATTATTTGTATTCCTTACCTCAAAAACATGGTAGGAATTTCCTCCCCACTATCATAATTTCTTCTTAATTTCTCATAAGTGCAGTCATTGTCGCCATCAATATGAAGTAGACATATAAGATTCAAAATATAAGAAGAGAAATTCATTATAATATATCTGAGAAAGAAAATAATAATGGCTGTAGAAATTAGAAATATTTTATGTTCTCTGTATCCATGCAAAGGAAGTTATTTGAATATCAGGCTACCCTCTCTTTCTATTCTTATACTACAGGAATGAATCATAACTATTTTGATCTGCTTTCTCTTTCAGGTTATTGAAATTCAAAGAAAATGGTGTTATTTAAAACATTTGCTTCAATAAATCATACTGAAAATAAAGGAATAAATAAAATGGGAAAATATTATTTTCCATATTTCAATAATAAAGTTCAGTAAGCTACTTACTGTAGAAATGTATCTTTATAAATAAGTACTTCTTTCAGATTATAAATATGTAAACTAAAATTACTAGTTAGCTTTAGATATACAATATATCTTGACTAATGTTTAGTCTGTCAGAAGAATAATATTTTAGCAAAGTCTAAATGAAAAGTTACAGCATATAAATAGGAAATACTCCTTGCTAATTTTCTTAACTAAAAAAACCCCATTTCATCTATAATTCTATTCTCTTACCTTATCAAATAGTATTACAGATTAGACTTATTGAATTTGTATAATTGCAGCAAGTTTAAATTATTTAAGGGAAACCATACTTTATTTAGTTTAGCATTATTATTAATTTAGAATCTCTTTAGCAGAACTGAGATCATATGTAAAATCTCTCCAAGGAAAATGACACATCATTTCAGAAAAGCTTCTTAGAGATTGTCATGAATAAGAACAATTAATTTGCTCTTTTAAAATGAGCTCAGATCTTAAATTATCAAAGCACCAAAAGTTCACATCACGTTTCACATTTTATAAGATTGGGATATCTGGTGTCAATATAAGTTTTAAATTATGCTTTATTTATTGTTGATCTTGCAAGATGATGACTGTCTCAAAAAAAAAAAAATCAGAAAACTTCTGCTCTCATTAGGAGTTAATGAAATTGGTGCTTTTTTCTCAGCAATTTCAGGGGTAAATCCATTCTGTCAGAATTTAATTCTTTCACATTAGTATATTAAACATTTGATATTCAAATTTAGTTGAAATATCCATTTTTTAAAATGGATTTTCATCTGAGTGATTTAGGTTTGTCTAGGCAGTCTATTTTGATTTGCAAACTTACAAAATTAAAGATGGTTGTGAAATTCCCTATATTCACCAGAGGCATCTCCTACAAAATTCAATTCTGGACTCCAAACCCAAAGGAAACCCCCCCCCCCAAAAAAAAAACCCACCCAAAACTCAGCCTT
>WHYT01017432.1:428874-445249 GCA_009806455.1 Tetrax tetrax
TTTTTTTTTTTTTTAATGGTCTGAGTTTTCAGAAATTTACTTTTATATTTTAGATTATTATCTCTTAAATTATGAGTGAAGACTGATATACCGATGAAGGGATTTCATTCTGAATCCGTTTTAGAACTTCCTATTATGTCTTTCTCAGTTTGAAAAGAGTTCTGCATCATGCATAAAGACCTATTTTAAAATTATTCCATCTTAGGATTTCATTGTATCATATTAGCCTTCTTATTCTTCACTATATGTTTGTGATCTGTTAAGATAAATCAATACCACTATAAAAACAAAAATGTACAGTCATTACCTATCCATAGTTCTAGAAACAAAAGACAGAAAAGCCTATAGCTTTTCGATAGCTGAGAAAAATTTTCAATGTGGAAGTCTTTTCTGCCTAACGGAATTCTAAAGAAGCTTCACCAATTAAATTTAGAATAATGTGGATTTGTTGTCATAAGTACTTCTAAAAATAAAGACAATACTTTGCCCTTAAAATCTAGGATAATATAATTTTAACACTACTTCTTCCACAAATAAGTAACACTAAAACAACGTAAGATAGATCAAAGGGCTCTATACTTGTGAATGCAGTAGATTGTTTTATCTTGAATTGTAAAGATAGGCAATTCTCTTTTAAATCTCTTTTCTACCTGTGAGAACCCTCCTTTTATTTTAATGGGAGTAAATTCCTATCATTTTGCCTCCTGGGTGTTTAGATGTCCTTTTTTTAGTAACTATATGAGTGGAAGTTCCTTATGCAGAATGATTTTAATCAGATACAGTATAAATAAAGCATTGCTATACCCTAATTTGAAGCAGGTGGCTTATAAAAAGTATATTCATATAGGAAATAACATTAAATAGAATAATTATTTGTAACATGTAAATAAATAAAATTTTGTGTTAAATATTACACACGATTATAGATCTATTAAAAATAAATTATAATTGTGGAAATTATACAAATCAAAACTACATACAAAAATAGAAAAAAAAATAGACTTGAAATTCCTCAAGAAGATATAATCATAAATAAAAACTAGAGTCAGTTTAAGGGCCATAGATCAGAACATACACAGGAAGATTCATCTAGTAACTCAAGTTGTGAAGCAGTTTCATCTTTGCCCTGCCACCTAAGTAAGAGCTTAAGTGCCCATTTTTTCATCCTAATATCATGTAAGTAACTACAAGGATTACAAGGTATAATAATAGAGTAACATTCGGGTGGTAAACTGTGGGTGAAACTGCTATTAATCTAGTAATTTCACTTCTGGAGAACTAAAACACTGAAACTGATTTCCTGGGTAACTGATTATTAACCTGTTGTTAAAAGAAGTTTCTCTGAGCAGTAATTAGGTGAAAATCTTCAGTTCTAGAGCACAGCAAACTCTTTCCTTTAGAAAACGTCATATACAGGTTTAGAAATGGTATAGAGAATGCAAAAATGCATGGGTATATCAACACTGGTTTCCATATATCAAACCATGGCCTTTAATAACACAATCCAAATGGTGCAGTGAAAGAGAAAGAAATATCTTACTACTTTGAAAAATATGGAATACTATTTTTCTTAATAGCATTGATATTTTTTAAAGAAAATGTCTGGGAGTAGAATGACTAATGAAAACCTGATTAATTAATCACAATATTTTTGTAATGTTACATATTTTGAATAGACTTTGAAGGTTATGTTAGGTAGAAATTTTGTATACTTCACAAGATATTTAAAGCTACTGTCTTCACCTACATGCTTGCTTGCTATTTATTTTCAGCACAGCTAAATGTAGACCTCCCCCTTGAGTAAAATTTGTAGGACGTACTTAGCAAAGTCTAGGTTAAGTACTTGAACAAAACAAGAGAACTGCCCCAAAAGACAAATAAATTGTCCTTTGAAATAGGCAAGAACTCCACATGAGTCCTTAGTTACAGGGGAAAAAAAAGTGGTTACATGTATAAAGAAATAGTGAGGAGTAGTAGAAGAATGCAAAGAGATTGTGAAATTATCTCTGCTAATTTCTCTACCACCTTAGGCCCCCCTCACTAAGCAAAACCACAACACTAGTGAAACAACATTTAGACAGTCTGAACAGTTTCACCCTCTAGGATTTTGTAAAGTTAAGCTGGAGGAAAAAAAAAAAAAGGAGATATTATGGAAAAATAGAGCCATGGATTTTAAACAATTGATGGAGAAAAAGATCCCTTGGTAACGAGTACTCTGAAACCTTGTTTTGCTTATTTTATTAAAGAGAAAATTCAGTTTGACTGCTGTATATAAATACCTTCATGAGAACGAAAAAAAAAAAAACAGTGCTATAAATTTTTTCTATTACCAGCGAAAGGAATAAAAAGAATCAACTTCTGGAAGCTGAAATCAAATAAACTCAACTGAAAAAAAAAAAAAAAATCTTTCTTTTCCTTTTGAACAAATGTGTTATTTCATGACTTGTAAAGGTTAGGCATACAGAATTTAACCTTATAAAGAGGTTTAGTGCCTTGTAACTGAGAAGAATGTTAAGAGAATTTATGTTTGTAACTTACCTATGCTTAGTCTTTCAGTTTGTGTACACTGTTGGTTTTGGGGTTTTTTTGCAACTTTTCTAGTCTACCTGTACTTTGGTCCCAGCTTTGCTCCACAACATCTTCTCTCCCTCCTGGGGCCAGTCTACAGTTGAGTTTTACCTTGCCCATGAGTTAACATACTGAATTACCTCCATTCCCTAGCTTGTCTGCTCTTCTGTTTCTTTAGAGGAAACAGAAGAGACCTGTTTCTTTAAGAGATACATGATCCTGGGAAAGAGCTATACCTTCCCCACACTGAACACTGTTATGCTGTAAAAGCTAAAACAAGCTTTGGTCCTGTAAACATTTTCATTTATGAAATAATTTTGAAAGAAACAAAATTACTGCAGTACCAAAAAGCCCCAAGTGCAAGACCATAAAAATACACACTTTAATGTGACAATTTCTTGTCACACAAGCAAGAACAACAAGCTTACATATTTTGGTTTAAAAAAAAAATTCAAAAATGAGCTGTCAACAGCATGAGCTGTGATTTTTGCTTTTTTGTGTATCTGTAAGAATTTTCTTGGCATGCACAACTGTCATCAGCTTCTCCAGTTTGTCTTACAGTTATGACATCCTCTGCTGCATTGTTTTTTGATAGGAATACACAATAATAATAATCCTTAGGCCCAATACCATATTTTACCTTCAAAAAAATCAGCTTTCCATTTCAAGTCATATCTTGCATCACGTGTCTGGACAAAGTAGCAGTCAACAAAATAACCCTCTTAAGTCTATAGGAACATGTCTACCTGAGTGGGTGTAGTTTGACTTAAACTCTTCTACCCAGATTCCAAGCAGCTTAGGAAAAGAATCAGCCATAGACAGGAGACAGAAGACAGCTCCATTATTGAGGCATTTTGCCTACACAAGGTTTCAGTCAGGCCCAGCGCTACTAACACAACGGTGTGGCTTCCAGGCAGACAACTTGGAGAATGGGCACAGGATTTTGGGAGGAGAAGAGCAAGCAATAAAACTTGTGCCAAAGTCAATGAACACTGACATGAGAAAAAAAAAAAATAAAAACAAAACAAAACAAAATCAACAATCTAAAAATTCAATGTTAAAAACTGATTTCTCTTGATGCTATAATACAGGAAGTCACTATTAAGAAGGCAGGGAATGAGTAATAGTGTTATGATAAAGAATCAGTCCTTTTCTCTTTCTCTTTACAACTTTTCCACATACACCTCAAGGAAGATAAAATGTAATGCAGTTAAGACATCATAAAACAAAAATGAAAAGTCAGTCTAAGCAGTCTATTATGGAAACAGCCACAACCTACCCAAAAGTCATCACAACGGGAGCGGAATGCATTGAAAAAGCTTTGGTCTTTGAAAGCGAAGAGATGGACTTCTATGGATCTACATTCTAAAAGTTGTCACTACAAGTGTTCATGGATGTACCAACTTACACAAGCATTTTTTACACTTTATCAACAAAAGCCTCATTCCTTTCAAAGCAGCTTTAAAGAAATGAGAAAATATTACAGCTTATTATTGATGGGTCCTCTCACAAAATAGTACCTACTATGTTATAGTTATTATCATCATATATCACTCTTTTTAGTTTGTATTTTGTTGAATTACTCATTTTTTTTATCACTACAAAATAATTTCAATAAAATCTTCAGCACTTGCACAACTCGCAATTATTTCTGTAATTTTACATGGCTTTCTTATGATCTTTCCTTTTTTTTTTTTTACAGATCATACTTGAAATAACAAAGAATATCCCATGAATATACAAGAGTATGTGGACAGATTGCACCTGCAGAATATAGGACAGAGGTTCAGTTTCTGATCTTACATAAATCATAACCTGTCTTTTAGGTTATACAATAAAGTCATGCATGTTTTCTGCTACACATAGTAATTCCTTAAGTTAGAGACAGAATGTCCTTCCCACACCAAATCCTCAACAAATGCAAAGGTAAAATTTCTTGGTATAATGCTGAGATACGCCAACTGTCAGGTAAAATGTACTTATTTGAAATTTCTTTACTGGACAAAAGGTCACAGCTCAGACATACTTGCACAGCAGATCTGTTAAGTCTGGCACACCAAAAAGGAGACACTGGACTTAATGTTTTACCTTATGCCTCTTTCCCCTTGTGAGTCATAGAATCCTAGAATCATAGAATGGTTCGAGTTGGAAGGGACCTTCAAAGGTCATCTAGTCCAACCCCCCTGCAAGAAGCAGGGACATCCCCGACTAGATCAGGTTGCTCAGAGACTCATCCAACCTGGCCTTGAATGTTTCCAGGGATGGGGCATCCACCACCTCTCTGGGCAACCTGTTCCAGTGCTCTACAACTCTCATTGTAAAAAATTTTTTTCTAATATCTAATCTAAACCTCCCTCCTTCTAATTTACCCAATCCCTGGTGTAGGGTCACCTCCCCAGGTATGACTTTATGTACAGTGCAGAACAGGACATCTGGGTAAAAGTAATAGAAATTTGAGAAAACTCATGTATCTCCTCCATTTGTTCTCTTCAAATGTTCTCTGCCATCCCATTTCTCTAACGTGGGATCCATCCCAGACGCCAGCTCTCTATTCCAGTCTAGCTACCAAAGAAAATCACAGCAAGGAGACATGCAAACAAACTGTCCCTTCCTATCCCAACAGACAGTCAACTGATTGAAAACAGTGCAGGATAGAAATACTAGACAGTGGAAAATTACTCACAAGGTCAAACATTAACCCACCAATTAATAGCATATCACCATTAAAAAATAACTATCACAAGATGTACCGTATTTCCAGCATTTTAGACCGACCGATACCATGGCTACTCCAGCTCCAGCTACCAACACTGCGGCTACTCCAGCCCCAGCTACAGACACAACCTATCGCTCTGTGTTGGGCACTGGCTAGTATCTACCAAACACTGCTTAACGTTGTGCAGCACCTTCGGGAAGTGGGAGGGTGGGGGGAGTGAGAGAGAGACTGCATAGTCTGGTCCAGATCGGGGCTAAACTACGACATTTTGGCGCCCAACGTGGGGCTCAAGGAATTTGAGATAAGGATTGAGTTTAATTGGGAGCGGTAACGGGCAAGACAGGCATTGAACTTGACAAAAGAGCAAAATGATTAGGGGAAATTTATGTTCTGATTGTGGTGAAGGGATAAGTGGTGAATAGTGTGTAAATTGTATGGTCTATATCTGTCCATCTTTGGTGTTTGAGGATATTATTTTGATTTTGGTGCGGGCAATTTTTTTTTTTTCTGTTGATCTGTGTGTATTTTAATTAGAATTCTTAAATACGTAATTCGCAGAGGCAAGGGGTGGAATGTTGTGGTTTTGCTTAGTGAGGGGGGCCTAAGGTGACAGCTTCTGTAGGAAACTGCTAGAAGTCACTCCCCTTTGTTTAGTGGACTCGACCGGGCCTAGGGCGGACCCACTGCTGGCCAAGGCTGAGCCGATTGGGAGCAGAATGTCCCGTGATAGCGCCTCTGCGATAACGTATTTAAGAAAGGGAAAACAGGAAAAAAAAAGAGAAGAGAAGATGTGACGAAGCTGAGCAAGGGCAGAGGCCAAGAGGGGGAGGCGCAGGCCTCCGGGGCCTTGCAGGCCTCACCCTCTGGCCTCTCGCCAGGCGGCCGACTGGGCCCAACTCAGCCCAGTCTGGCTGCAAGAGGTGGAGAGGAGAGAAGATGGGATGAATAAGGTGAAGAGATCCTGAGAGACTTTTTGAGGCTTCTGCCAGCCCGTTGTGAAGAATGAACTTTTCTTGTGAGAGAAACAGCTGCAAACACCAAGGTCAGTGAAGGAGGGGGAGGAGTAATGTGGCTCCTGGCCAAGATTCCCCTGCAGCCTGTGGTGACGACCATGGTGGAGCAGGTTGTCCCCCTGCAGCCCATGGAGGTCCGCGGAGGAGCAGAGATCCACTTGGAGCTTGAAGCCCGTGAAAGACCCCGCACCGGGGGAGGTGGATGCCTGAATGCGGCTGTGGCCCATGGAGGGCCCGCTGGGACAGCCGTTCTGGAGAGACTGCACTCCGTGGAAGAGATAACCTACGCCGGAGCAGTTTAATGAAGGACTGTGGCGTATGGGTGGGACCCCACACTGGAGCAGGGGAGGGATGTGAGGAGTTCTTCCCCCAACTGTGAAGCAGCAGCGTAAAACAACGCATGATGGATTGACCGCGACCCCCATTCCCTCTTCCCCCCTGTGCCGCTCGGGGGGAAGGTAGATAATGTGAAGCTCGGGAAGTGGGAGGGGTGGAGGAGGTTTTCTTGTTTCTCTGTCTCATTATCCTGCTAGTTGTAGTAATAAATGAATAGTTTTTCCCCAAGTCGAGTCTGTTTTTGCCCGTGACGGTAAGGATTTCTCCCTGTCCTTATCTCAAACCTCGAGTCGTTTTTTCTTAAATTATCTCTCTTTTCCTAAATTATCTCTCCCTATTCTCTCGGAGGGTGGGGGGAGTGAGAGAGAGACTGCGTAGTCTGGTCCGGATCGGGGCTAAACTACGACAGAAGGTTAATGCAGAAAAGGCAAAATTCACTGTACAACAAAATACAGGACATGATTTTAGACTGTATTCCTGCAGCTTCTTCTCTGGAGTCACAGAGTTTCTCAGGTGCCCCACCATGCTGTCATGACCTTTCTCCAGATAAACAGCTCAGAAAGAGAGCCAACATCAACAGATATAAGAAGTCTGAATTACTCTTGCACCAGTGCTAACCATTTATCTGATACTAGTGCAAAAGGTAAGAAACCAGTCTCGCTTTGGGATAAAAATATTTGGAAGTGCTGCATAAAGACACCGTATTGGAGTGGACGTAACTATAAATATCAGTGTTAAGTCACTGTGCAGACCTTGCCTTTTGTTTTCTCTCACTGTAGTGTTTAAACAAAGGCAGACAGAAAAGGATTGACATTATTATGAGTTTTTCCCTTCTATTCCAACAAATATTGCAGAATTTGGAGGCAGGAAGGAAAGAGATAGGAAGGAAGGGAGGAGGACAAGAGGGGAAGTGACTTTGTTATGACTTTGTGAAATAACACAAAACTGATATTCTGACTTAAATATCAGTATTCCAGGTTCATAATTTTTACTCTACATATTTATGTCATTGTCATGCTCATAGATAGGAGAAAGGAGAATAAAAGCTGATATTATTTATTTAGTAGATAAAGATTAGAAAATTTTACTGGAGAAAGCTTTTCCTTGTTTTTTTCATCAGAAAAAGCAGAGAACTTAATACATTTTGTAAGGTTTCTGTCTTCTGTACTACGATACAGGAGAAGTAATTTTACTCCTCCTAAGTAAGAATGACTCTATGTTTGATAGATTTCTGGTTCATCTGATTTTGGGCAAAAGGTTACCATGTATTTCTGTCTGGCAAGCTAAACTCTTGTTTTCACTTCACTCGAATCTTGTTCAGAGGACATGGTTCAATTGAACTGAACTAAAGGGTTATGATCATGCATAATATGGGCACACTTGTTCTCAGTTACAGAGAGGTGATCTGAAACTGTTTCTTCTGCAACTTTGACCTTAATATTGTGCAATAGCATTCTGAATTTCTATAAATCTAAAGAATTCATTATCATTCATGCAAGACCTTCACATGGACTTTACTTTGAATTATTCAGTGTCTTTAAATATTAGCTCATACTTTTAATTAAGATATGTACCATATACAAAATTCCACTAAGTGTCTTTCAAGAAGCTTTGATGATAATACAAAACGATGCAAAGAAAAATCTTTGCTTTTAATAACTCCAAAATTATATTGTTCTGGGGTATATTTCTGAGGGCTAAATTCATTTTGTGGAGGAGGGGAGGAAAAGAATAGTTCAGTATTGTTAATTAAGATGAAGATTCTCATTTACTGAAGCAAATGTTAAGTGGCCCAAGGGAGTGCATAAATAATAGGCTCAGTAATAAACAGTAGTATACCAAAGCTGAGGAAAATAACTTTAACAATGCTTTTGCAGATTTACTAATTACGATAGCTTCCAGCAGTGCCAGAAAAACCTGCAAAGAACTTCAACTACCATTTGTTCTGTTTCCAGATGTGCTTCAGAATAATTAAAATATTTTGAATCAAAGTTGCTCAATCTGCTTATTAAAATAAAAATACTTGTTATAATATTGTGGACTCCTTGTGGCTATATATTAGATAATTGAAATAACTCTTTCCTAAAAGGGCAGTACTTCTGGAAATGAAATACATTAATATACTTACATTTTATTCTAATTAACTGTAGTGGTTAGAAAGTGCTTTATTGTTGCAAGAGGATGATTTTGCCATTATGAAAGCTATCGTGTGGGAAACAGTGGTACTTATCAGTAGCTGTAGCCTTCAGAATGACAGCTCTGTAAGAAGTTGGTGTTATGCATGGATTTCCTTTAAACAAGAAAATGAAGGATGGCATGTGTTTCAAAGTTTGTTTTTGGGATGTCAAGATGTATCCCTATTGTCATGGGTTAACACTAATAGACAGCTGAGCCCTTCCCAGTCACTCGCCCACTCCCCCACAATGAGAAGGGGGAGAGAATTGGAAGGGTAAAAGTGAGAAAATCTGTGAGTTGAGATAAAGACAGTTTAATAGGGCAAGTAAATGCTGTGCATGCAAGCAAAGTAAAATAAGGAATTCATTCACTACTTCCCATTGGCAGGTAGATGTTAAGCAATATCCAGGGAATCAAGGCTTCATCATATGTAAAGGTCATTTGGGTAGACAGATGTCATACCTCTGAATATTCCTCCTTCCTACTCCTTCCCCGCAGCTTTTATTGCTGAGCAGGACATCATATGTTGTGGGGTGTCCCTCTGAGGTCAGCTGTCCCAGTTGTGTCTTCTCCCAACTTCTTGTGCACCCCCAGCCTACTTGCTGGCAGGGCAGCGTGAGAAGCAGAAAGGGCCTTGACACTATGTAAGCACTGTTCTGCAATAACTAAATTATCCCTGTGTTATCAACACTCTTTCTGTCACAAGTACAAACCAGCATCATACAAACTGCTATGAAGTAAATTTACTCCATGCCAATCAAACCCAGAACAATCATGTAGCATGGAAAGGCCGGCTAAGTTCCAACAGGCTCAAGAACACAGAAAATGCTAGAATCACAGTATAATTTTGCTTGAAAGGAATGTGTGGATATTATCTGGTTTAATCCTTTGCTCAAAGAAGAGTCAACTTCAATGTTACATCAGGTTGCTCTGAGCTTTATCCAGATGAGTTTTGAAAACCTCCACAGACAAGAGTTTTCAGAGTCTCTTTTACCAACTTGATTTGGAGTTTACCAGTCTCATCGTGAACACTTTTTCAACAGATCCAGATGGATTTTCCTTTTTCACAACTTATGACTATTGCCTTTTGCCTATTGGCTTTGACTCTGAGAAGACTCTTTTAGTAACTCACCATTATGGAGTTAAAATCAGTGATTAGAGTCCCCATACCCTTCTCATCTCCAGGCTAAAATATGTACCATCTCTCAGTCTCTCTTTGTGCATCGTTTCCCAGCCCTCTGTCCACCTTAGTGCCATTCTTTGACTCTCCAGTTTGTCAGTGTCCCTCTGGTACTGGCAGAGCACCAGGGGCCCACTTGTATTTCTTTCCTTCCTTCTGAGTTCCTGTCTTCCTTCCTATCTTCCTTCCTATCTTGCAATTATGCATCAATTGTTTCTTAATGTGTTGTTGAGAGTACAGGAAGAAGATTCTCCTCTTCATATGATGGTATATATTCTTCCCTTGCTCCAGCATGGCGTCCCTTCCATGGAAAGTAGTCCTCTATGAATTTCTCCAGCGTGAGTCCTTTCAGTGGGCTGTGGTTCTTCACAAATTGCTCTAGTGTGGGTCCTTTCCATGAGGTGCAGTCCTTCAGGAATGCACTGTCCCAGTGTGGGCCTTCCATGGGCCATAGCCTCCTTTGGGCATCCATTTACTCTGGAATGGGGTCCTCCATGGGCTGCAGGTGGATCTCTGCTTCACTGTGGACTTCCATGGGCTGTAGGGGAACAGTCTACCTCACCATGGGCTGCACCATGTCTGCAGGGGAATCTCAGCCAGTGTCTCTTTCCTCACCTTCTTCATGAACCTTGGTGTCTGCAGAGTTGTTTCTCCCACATCTTCAAACTTCTTTCTCCCCACCGCCAGGTTAGGCTGGGCCTGAAACAGACAACCAACTGCATGGGAGGCTGACGAAAGACCCAGGCCTCCCTCCTCTCTCCTGGCACTGCTACTTTGTTTTCCTCTTCTTAAATACACTATCACAGAAGGGCTACCACCATTGCTGATTGGCTCAGCCCTGGCCAGCCAGCAAGCTCCACTGAACAAAGGGGAAGCTTCTAGCAGCTTCTCATAGAAGCCAACCCTGTAAACCCCCCGCCACCAAAATCCAATTGTATATACCCACGTGTCTTACCAAAAGCTTTAAAAACATCTGTTTCCTGCAAGTTTTTGGACACCTACTTACAAGACAAACAAGGGAGAACAAAAAGAATAAAAAGCTGTTTATTCTTTCTTTTTCTATATGCATAGAGCCATCTTGGACACTGTCTTCTACAAACAACAGGTGATTTTCAGTATTTTTTATCTTCAATTCTTCTCACACTTTTTCTACATTTAGTAATAACTATCTGAAACATCTAATTAATCTACTGTTCCTTTGGTGGCTCAGTTTGTGTCTTACATTTTCAGCATCAACAAGCCATGAGCTATGATCAGTAAACAATCTATTGAAATAATTATCTTCCCAGAAGTGACTTGGTTCTTAACCATACAAGTGTTCCTTTAATTTGTTATGGCACTCTTCTCAAGGATCACTCCATTCCTTGTATCTGATATAATTTAGAAGGCTCAAATAGAAACTGTTGTGCAAACAAACACCTTGAAAGACATTTATTAATAAAAACTTTTAGTTTAGTGGTATATTTGAGTACAATCTCTAAACTTTTAGCAGAAGAGAACTTAAACTTCAGAATGACGATGAAATCTAAGCTGAAATTTTGATGAAACATCTGAAATTACATTTTCAAATGCATATGAAATTTTTTTACTCTCACTTCCTTTAGATGAACAGATTCTTTTCAACACAAAATTAATAGGGAAAAGAGCTAGGTATATTGTTGATTTTAGATAACTTACCTTTTTTTAATTAATGTTTAACACTGTACAGATAGTCTGATGGGTTATCTACAGCTTTGTTGGTGTTGAAAAAAAAAACTTACAATAGTTTAAAAACTGCAGAAAGGGAGATTAGAATTGGTTTGTAAACTTCACATTAAAATGAAGTTTCTTCGTTACTGGGATATTTATTTAACTTAAATTCCATTAGAAATTCTATCTGTATTGGATAATTGGCAACACCACCACAAAGAATTAAAAGTTACCAGTTTGGTTTTTTTTTTTTTTAGGAAAAGGCCACTGACCTTTAGACCACCACCTGATGCCCTACCCCCATCTTCTATATATATGCCTCTATACTCCCCACATCCCAGCAAAAACTTTTAAGTTAACAGTGAAGATTAGCTAGAAGGACAATATTTCTCCTTATGAACTTCTAAATGGTGAGCTTTATAAAAGATTACCACATCTCAAGTCCACATTTCGAATAACTTTTGCTTGGGAAATGAGAATTTTTTCTATGATATTAAGTCATCTGGATTGCTATACGGAAATTATTTTAGAAAAGTTTTTGTTTGGTTGGTTTTGCTTTTTTCTTATAAATACATTTTTACAAAATATCTCTTATTCTGATCAGATAAAGTTGAGCAGGGTATGCCCACACACAAGCTTTTAAAGAGCCTCCACATCTCAAATGTCAGGCTTTTAAAAGGCTTATTCATCTTTCACTGTCAAAATTGGTCCCTTTTACACTTCTTTATCATCAAATCTATTCTGATTTCTCCACTATAGGAAACCATTGAATAATCATAATTAAAGTACCCAGTTGAAAACAACCGTAACACTCATTATGCACACCTTTGGGTACCCTTAAACAGGCACTCAATCAGGCTTTATTTTAATAAATAAAAACCAGCAAATGTTCATTTGAGACCAAGACATCCATTAAAGAGCATATCTTTCCCCAGCAAAACCAATCAGATTTCTATGCATTTCAAATACATGTTTGTACCTCACTGAGGTCAGCAAGAGAAATACACACATAAGGAAAGCACATGGTGAAATATGTTCTTGAAATGTATGTCTGTATTGGATGCTGTCTTGAGGATCTGTAATAAAATATCTCTCATTTCATTCTTAGAAATAAAAAAGTAACTTCAGATAATTATTTCACAGCAGTGGATATCTGCATACTGACTCATGTTGCATCGTACTCTTTAGCCAGTGAGCGTAACAGAAATCAAATTTGCAGCACCTCATCATCATCGTCAGGGGAAAGAAAAAAAAAAACAAAACAAATACAGAACCAAAGACACAGAAACTAGACACTTCATCTGTGTTATGTAAATTAAAGATTAGTGATCATTTTGCAACTGTCACCTCAGATAGGTAACCGCAAGCTCCATACTGTTGGGAAAATACATTATAGCTAATTTAATTGCATCTGTGAGGACTTTATAGCTGCATCAAATGGACTGACTGCAGTGGAATCGATAGTCATCTGATTCTTTTTAACTGAACCTGGTCTTTTCTATTTTCTTAATTGGGTGGAAACACTGATCTACAAACCTCTAGCTTTACCTGTCCAGTCCGCATTGTTTTCAGCATGGGATCTGAATCAGACAGACTCAGTTCTGTCCCAGGCCTCTTCCTTAGCTCTGAAACTAATCACATCAGAAGTCACTAGCATCCTGGATAAACAGGAATCATTTAGTAACTGTTGTGACAAAGATAGGTTAATTGTAAAATATTGTGTGTTACTGACTCTTGAGGCAACAAAGCAAGCCATTAATGTAAACTAAGTTGAAGAAGCACCTGCTGTGTGTGTTTCGAGAGTGGTCTTTTCCAGGCAACTAATTAAATTGCCCAAAATGTAAATATCGGAGCAGGTAAATGTGGCAGCATATGAAAACACTTGCAGTTCAAACTGCTTCTTTTTCTGTCAAATGGTGAAACACACTAAGGCATATTCCCGAGCTGGTGTAAACTGTGTACACTTCATTGATTTCAACTGGTAGTTTTGCCCATTCAATAATATAGGTAATTCACTTTTCCAGATATAGGATGAAAGTAGGAATAAAGAAAAAGAAATGTGAGTTGAGAAATTTACCAAATTTAGAGCTTCCCTGCCTTTCTCTATCACTGTATGGACACGTGTCACGGAACTAGATGTGTGCAGGATTGCATGCATTTCCTTCCCTCATCTTCAGAACTGGTGTATCCTGTGAAAGTGGAAGACCAAGGACCTTGGTAGGTCACTTACTGCAGCCTCCTGTCAAGACAAGAGCTGTGATAATTAAGAAATTCCAAGCAGGTTTTTATCTGTTAGGATAAAAACTAGCAGTGATGGAACCTTCGTAGCTCCAAAAGAAAACTAGGGAACTCTGTCAGCAAAACAGAACACAAGTAATATAAGTAGAAATTTTACTGTGAATTTAACAAGAGCAGAATACATTGATAAGAAGACTGTAGGGTAAGTCAATAGATAATTTAATCACACTGAATGCAGTGGAAAAAAACTAGGGGATTCGGTCTTTATCTTGCAGGTGCAACTTTCATTTAAAAAAAAAAAAAAAGGTATGAAGATACTGTTATTTCTGATTTTCTTTAAAACAAGATTTCACTTTCAAAATAACAATTTATTTTATTTACCCAATAACCAAGAATACAAAGGTGACTTGCAGCCTCATTGCCTCACTTCATGCCAGTCCACTCGATGTCCAAGTGGAGACTGGTCACCAGTGGCGTCCCTCAGGGGTCTGTGTTGGGCCCGGCCCTGTTCAACATCTTTGTCGGCGACATGGACAGTGGGATAGAGTGCACCCTCAGCAAGCTGTGTTGTGCCATTGACACGCTGGAAGGGAGGGATGCTATCCAGAGGGACCTTGACAGGCTGGAGAGATGGGCCAGTGCCAACCTCATGAAGTTCAATCAGGCCAAGTGCAAGGTCCTGCACATGGGTTATGGCAAGGAGCAGGCACAAATACAGGCTGGGGGGAGAATGGATCGAGAGCCCTGAGGAGGACTTAAGAGTGCTGGTGGACGAGGAGCTCAACATAAGCAGGCAATGTGCCCTTGCGGCTCAGAAGGCCAACCACATTCTGGGCTGCATCAAGAGGAGCGTGGCCAGCAGGTTGAGGGAGGTGATTCTCCCCCTCTACTCTGCCCTGGTGAGACCCCACCTGGAGTACTGCGTCCAGTTCTGGAGCCCCCAACATAAGAAGGACATGGACCAGTTGGAGAGGGTCCAGAGGAGGGCCACAAAGATGATCAGAGGGCTGGAGCACCTCTCCTATGAGGACAGGCTGAGAGAGTTGGGGCTGTTCAGCCTGGAGAAGAGGAGGCTCCGGGGAGACCTGATAGCGGTCTTCCAGTACCTCAAGGGGGCCTACAGGAAAGATGGGGACAGGCTGTTCAGTAGGGTATGTTGTGATAGGACAAGGGGTAATGGGTTTAAATTAGGAGGAGGTAGATTTAGATTAGATATTAGAAAAAATTTTTTTACAATGAGAGTTGTAGAGCACTGGAACAAGCTGCCCAGAGAGGTGGTGGATGCCCCATCCCTGGAAATGTTCAAGGCCAGGTTGGATGAGGCTCTGAGCAACCTGATCTAGTCGGGGATGTCCCTGCTTCTTGCAGGGTGGTTGGACTAGATGACCTTTGAAGGTCCCTTCCAACTCTAACCATTCTATGATTCTATGATTCTATGATTCATTGTGGAGCCTAATGGTTGACAACCAGAGCATATGTTGCAGGAAATATCCAGGGTAGATAATAGCTTCATTCTTCTTTCTCAAATTGGATGCAAAGCCAGCAGAAAATAAACACCTTTGGCTCCAGTAGGATAACACAAACTCTTTCTTAAAAGTAGATTAATTTAGAGTAGGGTAAAGTAAGATGGAAGTAAAATAAAAGTGAACAACCCTTTAGTGAAGAAACCTTGAATGTGATTGAGTAGCTTTGGAAATCTCACCCACTAACCATTGAGTGTGTCATTAACCCCTAACCTTCCTTAACTCAGTGACAAGAGAGTGTAGTCCTAACTCCTACACAAGCAACTAATGAAATTGTTATTGTCTATTGTCTGTCCAATGCTAAGTAACAAATTAATAAAACTTGCCTCATATTTAAATACAGATATAGAAAGCCACTTGTTGCTGTTCAACGTCAGCAGGCTGATAAGCACCTCACAGCTGCTCACTCGCTCCCCCAAAATGAGATGGGTGAGAGAATGGAAAGGTAAAAGTGAGAAAAATTGTGGATTGAGATGAAGACAGTTTAATAGGCTTTAAAAAAAAAAATTAAAAATAAAATAAAATCAAGAAACACAAGTGATGCAAAAAAAGCAATTGCTCACCATCAGCTGACTGATCCCCAGTCAGTCCCTGTGCAATGGCAACCCTCGCAAACTTTCTCCTCTAGTTTTTATCACTAAGCATGACATATATAGTATGTAATATCCCTTTGGTGCTGGGTTCAGCAATTCTGACTGTGTCTTCTCCCAGCTTCTTGTGCACCTGGAGCCCAATCACTGGTGAGACAGTATGAGGAGCAGAAAAGAGCTTGACACTGTGTAAGCACTACTCAACAATGGCTAAAACATCAGTGGATTATCAACTCTGTTTTTCTCAAAAATCTGAAACATACTACCATGCTAGATGCTATGAAGAAAATTCACTCTAGCCGATCCAAAGCCAGTACACCACTGTAGTACAAAAAAAAAAAAAAAAA
>WHYT01017432.1:460266-501491 GCA_009806455.1 Tetrax tetrax
TATAAAAAAAAAAAAAAAAAAAAATTAGACATTGTAATTCTATCATTCAATACATTTCTTTTGGTTTTTTAGGTGGAGTAAAATTCTTTTCCAGAAAATTATTTTGTATTTATATTATATAAATTTAACTTCTACAGTCTTTCTTCCTCTTCTTTAGTCTTTTATCCTAAATGTACCTTTTCAGCTAGAATGCATATAAATTATGAAGTATTGCTGCAAATTTCAGATACTTTAAACATTAAAGATACCTTTGTGTTTATCAGTCAGTACCTTTGCTTTATCCCCATGACTCTGGCAGACAGATGCATGCTAGGACAGCTGTCCTGCTGTGGTGTTAATCAGATGAGAAGGACCCTGCTGGGAGTAGTGGTAGTTACAGTGGGATAGCTCATCTCTTCTTGAACTCTATCCAGGCCTTCATTTTTCTTAATAGCAACAGTGATACTAATTAAAAACAAACGTTAATTATGTCAGTTTATCATATTCGTCTTTCTTGACAAGTTTTCCAGTTCAACAGTTCCCTCCTTTCTGTGTTATCTACTAACTCAAATATTTTTTCTGATAACATGAAGGTGAAAATAAGCATAAGTTTTTCTTGTGTCTTGTTTGCTGATGTTCAGAGAGCATTTGTTCTCTATTGACCTTACTGTGTCTTTTACAAACCCTTCAACAGTGTTTATATTTTCTTTATTTTATTTAGAGACCAGCTTAGCAGTGAAACTTTAGGAAGTGCAAGTCAGAAACTGAGATACTCACATATTGTCTTAGATCATTACCTATGAGTAAAAGTTGATGCAATTTGCAAATTAAGGAAGAAGATAAATTTTAATTTAGGGTAGGATCAAACTAATGTAAATAATTCATTCAAGTCTTTTCTAACAGCTTACAATTTGCTTTTTTACTCAGATTCCCTAGTGACCAAGTTTTTTAAATGCAAGATAGCATAAATTTTTCTGATTTGTATCTTATTAATAATAACTTGTGAATACAGGTAATTTTTTCTAATAACAATGGATATCTCATTATCTCTTTCTCTTATTTAATTTTGATTTCCAGTATTTCAGTCCTTGCAGAACTGGAAATTTGATAATCAAAACCTTTCAATGACATTAAGTCTTTCAAATCAAATGAATAAGGGTATTCTACTTGTTTGTTACAGAATGTCTATTTACTCTGTCAGTATCAAAGTAAATGATCTTATGAGGAAAAAGCAGAGTATTCAGTTCAAATTTCTGAAGTAACTAACACTCATTATGTAAACACAAGATCATAATCTTTTATCTTTAACACTGTGCATGTTAGTCCTAATGGTGCAAGTGATGATACCTATGAGTCAAGGGATATAAGATTGGATTCTTACCTTTGCACTTGTGAAATACTTGGTAGAAAAAGATGATTTTTTTTCAGAAATAAAGGTCCTGGATCACTGTTTTGCTGCTGTAGCCAAAAAACAAGGAAAGTAAAGCTGAAAGCTTGTCAAACATAGTTTATATTATAGTATGTGGAATTTTCTTCATCACAACAGATTCTAGTGATCCTGTCTGATAATTTCATCTATCTTTTCACCTGTGCATTTAATCTACAGGTTTTATCAGTGTACCCATCAACACTGTATACATATTTGCCAGAGAAAACACATACCATACTAAAATGAAAGTCCATTGTAGGCAGTGTTAGTTACCATAATTGAAATCCAGCTAAGGGAATGCTCATCTACAAAGGCTTCAAAATTTTTACATCTTCCTATTAGTGATGCAATGTAGTCAGAGAACATTTCTGAGTGTTTTTAAATCCATAGTTAAAAAGATGAGTCATATTTAGAAAATGCAGAAACATCTATTTATTTATTTAAAAATATGAAGCAATGGAATAAATTATATTTATGATAGAAAAATAACAGATTTATCTTTCCAGAAATTCTAGAATTAAATTGTCTTGAACTTGGAGTGTAAATGCAACAGCATTAGGCTCTAGTCAAATTTTGACTTGCATAAATCATTCTTTTTTAATTATTCCTGAGATCTCAGCTGATTATCTTGGCAACTTCTTGCCCTTGACCTGTTCAGAGTTATCATGGATGCTGACAAGAGTGAGAATGAGGGATACAAACAACTGAAGGGACAGAAAGATAGAAAGACAAATGGACATTTATGTCTTTACTTAGGAAGATAAAGTATAAATCTTCCTGCTTCACACTGAAACGTAATGAATAGATGTTTAGAAATCACTGATTATCTATTCCTTCATTGTAATTTAACAAGTAGATTTTTAAAATGTAAATATAGAAGGCAGACATTAATTCAACTTCCTATCAAACAGCTTTATATGGCAGGTCAACTTTCAATCATTTTCAGGTTAATTTAAATTTGCAGTCAGATATTTTATCATTTCCCTCAAATTAAGTGACACGCAACTCCACAGCTGAGCTCAGCTCACAGAAAATTGTTCTTAAGCCATTGAAGAAAATAGTCTGAATACACCACGTATTAATTACAATCCATTATAGATCATACAGTTTTCAAAATGTCCAAATAGCTTGAGACTAAGTGTTATTTTCCAAACAATCTGAAGTTTTTGAAAGCAAATAGGATTGTACTTCTTAATGGCTTGGGTACTTTTGAAAATGGAACTTTTTGCAAGCATTATGCTAGATTTTCTAGGATGTTTTTGTCACGGTCAAATTTCATGCTTGAGACTTAACCTTAATTATTACCCTTTCATGTCAGTATGATACTGCTCATATAAAAGACATTACATCAGTCTAAACTATTATGTTGAATTAAGCATTCAGTCTCCAACTGTATGAGTTTTTTGTTCCTTGCTTTTTCATAGAGAATTTATTTGCATGAATTAGTCTCCTGTAAGACAAAATCTGGGCAGAGTTTGGAACATACTGTACTTTGGATAGCCTTGCTCCAAAAGGTTAATGCAAAAGGACTGCATCAGTTTTCAGTCCCTTCATGTTATAGGGTCGTCTTCCAGCACATCCCTCTGCACACACTTATACCATATCCTCAAACTGCCAATACATACTTTCAGGTTCATGGTATAAAGCACCATTCTAAAGGGCTAAACACAGTCCTAAAATTATTTCAGATAACTTGAAATTAAAAATAAAAAGCATGGAAAGCCATATAAACCTGTGATAATTATGTGGCAATGCTATAAGCATGCCATATAAGATCCACTGGAGATCCACAGCTAAAAATATCTATTGAGGAGTTGCTAGTTTGTTCAAGAAGGAGATAGGTGAACGTTAACCTGTCTGTGTCTCTTGTGCTTAGCATCAGGGCTATCTTTTATTCAGCAACATCAACATACCAACAGAACACTTGGACTCATATAAATTAAGACCTTGTAGCAGTGCTGATGAAGAGTAAGAGTACAATAGCAGCCAAAAACTATAGTTACATATGATAGTGGTATAAATTAAGCTATTTTAAGCAATTGCAGATCTAGTAACTTCTGAGTAGTTAATGTGAATAGAAGAACAGAAAAAAAAAATCAAAAAAAAATCCTTAATCTAAAAAAAATCGATTTGTGTAAAACTTTGCAAACAAAGCAAAACAGTAAACAACTACTTTGGATAGTCACGAATAAAGTGATCCTTTGTTGGATTTGATAACAGATTTAATTTTTAAAGAAAAATAAACAAAAATAAGTTGTACAGATTATTTTTTTACTTAGGTAGCCAAATGTATACTTGACTTCTTTCTTTGTATGTAATATTTTTAATGTGAAGAATTAACTAGCTTCTGATGGCAAGAGTTGCAGTTAAAATATCAAGGGTGCTCAATGATCCTGACTTAGGTCTTGCCACGTGTTCAGTGCTGGAGGTGAGGGGAGTATTGCAAGGTTCTTCCTGGATGTCAGTAAGAAAATCATGGAAATAAATAGTGTAATAAAATAGCTGGTTTAGAAAGGCAGAAAAAAAAAAAAAAAAACAACCCCAAAATAACGCAGGAATATAGATAACAAGTAAACCTTACTTCAGCTCAGATGTTGAGCACCCTGTGTTCATGCAGCATCAGACAGAACCCAGATGGATCTTTCCATGGCACGGTGTTCAGATCCTGGCCATGGAGAGATTCAGTCTCCTTCCCATATTGTGGTGCTTTTTATCCTGGGTAACAAAGAAAACCATGTATCTTGTCCTGCAGCCTGGGAAGTTGTCTCTATCTTAACACCCACCAACTATCTTAATATCGAAAAAGGTATTTTTTATTGCTACTGTAGGACAATGTGAATGGATAGTGTGCCAATATATTTGGATTAACAAGTAGTTCAAATTGCTACAAGCATCCTTAAGGGGTTGTTTTGACAAGGTGAAGATATTTCTTATATTTGCCAAAGCTAGAACAACATGGTTTCTATAGGAAAGCATATTCACCCAATTGAGCTTTGTGTCTTTTCTTTATACCTGTGTGTTATTTGCAGCTGCAGACAGTTGTGGATCACTGACAGCTCCCCAAGTATACAGAAGCTTCCTCTGCCACCTTTTTGGTAGAAAAATATTTTTTTTTTTTCTGTTGTAAGGAGATGTAATTACCTTATCAAAGATGTAATTACCTTATCAAAGGATCAACAGATTTGGTAGTTCTGAAATAGTAAAACTATTTGTCCACAATCAGTAATATCATCAATCATTTATTTTGTTTTAGGAATGTCACAAACCAACAAAGTAGCCTAATCAAGCACTTATGCTCACATATGACTGTCTAAGATATAAAACAGTCTTTCCCTCCTTTTTCTTTCCAAATTCCTTTTGATCTCAGTCACAGCATTGAGACTGTGCCTCTGTTCATTTACTCTATTATTTGTTGTCACAATTCCTTCCATTTTGTTTAGGGTCCTGTGGAGCCAGTTTAACCTCCATATGTAGTATACAATATCAAACTTACTTTGTAAGATTTACTATAGACCCCTGCTAAGATCTTCTGTTCTTGTAAGTTGAATAGTTAGTTGGCGGCTAGTAGCAGTTTCTACCTTACGGGTTGTATATTCAGATGACTTTCCTCTGATGTACACTGATCAGACCTCAAGGCAGCTTCCAGTGGTTAGCAGCTTTTATTTCACTCTTGTGTTTGTTTTTTTTTTTTTTCCTATGACTGCAACTGCTTTGAAATTATTGATGACATACATTACTTTGCTCCTTACTGTGATATGTTCCTCTACAGGTGCTTTTGTGTCTTATCCATCTGCAAGACATTATTTCTTGTGGAGATACAGTTGACTGTAGTATAGCAGGTCACTACTGGAGTTAAGATAGGAAAGGTTTATTTCAGAGGTTACAAAATTTCTTTGCCTCTTGATAATGAGGAAAGTGATTTATTTTGAAGTGTCTATTATACAAATTATAAAAAACTCAGGAAAAAGTATACTTATTCTTACTAACACAGTTGTGTAGAAATTAGTCACTGGAGTTGATAATGAATACTGAAGGTGTATGTCTAGGCTACTTTTCTGAGGTAAAGAAAGAAAAGGTATGAAATTCTTTCAGGGAAAAATTCTATTTTTGTGCTGTATTGGGTTTACATGTCAAGGTTTTGGTAGTAGGGGAGCTGCAGGAATGGCTTCTGAGGACCACAGTGGAGCAGATATATCCGCCTGCACCCCATGGAGGATCCCACGCCAGAGGTGGATGTGCCCTGAAGGAAGCTGCAGCCCATGGAGCAGGCTCCTGGGAGGACCTGTAAACCTGTGGAGAGGAGCCCATGCTGGAGTAGATATTTTGGCAGGATTTCTGACTCCATGAGGGAACCATGCTAAAGCAGTCGGCTCCTGAAGGACTGCACCCCATGGAAATGACCCATGCTGGAGCAGTTAATGAATAACTGTCTCCCATGGGAACAGGAGCAGGGGAAGAACATAAGGAAGAAGGAGCAGCAGAAACATAGTGTTACAAACTGACTGCAACCCAGTTCCCCATTCCCCTGTTCTGCATAAGGAGGAAAGAGAGAAGTTAGGAGTGAAGTTGTGCCTTGGAAGAAGGCAGGGGTGGGAGGAAGATGGTTGCAGATTTGTTCTTATTTCTTATTGTTCTATTCTGTTTAATTGGCAATACATTAAATTATTTTCCTCAAGTCAAGTCTATTTTGCTCATGATGGTAATTGCAGAATCATCTCCCTGTATTTACCTCAACCCACAAACTTTTTCTTGCACTTTCTCCCTGCCATCTCGTTGAGATGGGAGAGTGATAGAGTGGTTTAGTAGGCACCTGGCAGCCAGTCAAGATCAGCCCACCCCAAGTGCAAATTGCTGGGCTATGTTTTACAGAAATGGAATACAAGTTCCACCTATATCTCCTTTTACATCATCAAACACTTCATATAATTTTAGGCCTGATACTAAATGTTCATTTTCTTTGTCATTGGTGGTGTAATTACCTTCTAATGGTTGAATTTTCTAAGCTAAAGGTGTCATAATTTGACTACCTTTAGTGTATCAAGCTGAATGACAGTCCGTAACATTGTTCTTTGATTAATTTTTTGTGTGCCTTTGACATGACCTGGTGTCTTACCTGTTAGGTCAGATATCATTTTAGTTGTACCAGAGGAGGTTTAGGTTGGACGTGAGGAAAAACTTTTTCTCACAAAGAGTGATCAGGCACTGGAATGGCCTGCCCAGGGAGGTGGTGGAGTCGCCGTCCCTGGCAGTGTTCAAGAGGCGGCTTGATGAGGAGCTACAAGATATGGTTTAGTAGCTCTGGCAGCAATGGTAGTGGGAAGACGGTTGGACTAGATGATCTCATAGGTCCCATCCAACCATGTGATTCTATGATTCTATGATTCTATGATTAACATGAATTTAGAGCATGTCCTGGGAAGTCAGTTGAGTTATTACAAATTTATGTTGATATAAATTAACACATAACTGGACTGTTTGCATGAGAAACACAAGTTTAAAGAAGTTTATTTGACTTCTGTGTGCTGAACAGGTTGAATGAAGATTTTTTTTCCTATTTTCAGTCTTAACTTGTCACTTTTAGCCGAGGTCACACAGCAAAAAATAAAACTTTTAAAAAACTTTTTAAAAAATATTTACATTGGCATCAATATGCTGATTACCTAGTAACTACTCCAGTGGGGGTCGTAGCTCTATTTTGTTTATATCTAGTTAATAATTTCTGTGTATTTGGGTCACTACTCCTAGAGGATAATTCAAAACCGTGAAAAAAACACATAGATATCAGTCCTTGTTTCTTCTGTTGTCTGATTTGGTTTCTGACTAGTGGAATAATATTTCTTTTTCCTTAGTTGGTTTATGTATTTGAGTATCATCTTCATGTCAGAGAGTCAGAGGTCAGATAATGCTCAGTATTACTTGTCTCTGTTGTAACAATACTATTTGTTACATTTGTGTGACTTGCCCGCAAGTTTTTGTATGATAGGCTTAACATACAGGAGCTTTATTTTTTTCAGATGTTTTTATTGACAGTAGATAAATTTTTAAGTGGATTATTAAGTCAGTAGATACAATGCTTTGTTGTGATAAGTGGAAGCCAATATAGTGTAATGAACTGGTCAGTGTGTAAATATAAATTTGTAAATAAATTGTTATAATCAATGACTCATCTCTACTATTTCAGAATCTGACAACTGTTAAAAGCTAATACTGATTCTTCTTAATCATGTATGAAGGGAACTTTTGAGGCAGAACCATAATCTTTTCGAAATCCTGAGTGGCCTCTACTTGAAGTGCAGTGCCAACCGCCTAGTTTCCTATAGCCAGAGATTTCATACAACGTGATCATTAATTTTGTTAATAGGATAACTTAAAATTGATCTAGAAATGATCTAGTTCATCTCATTGCCATCAAATAGGATTGCTGTGGATTATCTAATTTCAAGACAGAAGTTTGTCCAGTCTATTCTCAGTCTACCACTGACAGAGATTCCAAAATATTCTAGGCAATATACGCTATTGTTTAATTGTCTTTACCTATCTGAAAATATTTCAATTTAAACTCATTATTTTGGAGGGTTTAGATGTACTCATAGTCTGTAGGTGGTTCTAACATTGACAATTATGAGTGTTTCTCATTGTTGTGTAGTCCTAGATAAGCGTCCTCCAAACTGTCTGCAAAAGGTTGCATCACGAGTTTTAGATTGTAGATATTCAGTATCTCTCGGATTGGGACTATCTGACTATCTAAATGATATAAAGATTAATTTTGTCCTTTAAAATGTATTCTCAATATTTTCCTTGTAAAACAAATATTTTATGGCATCCATTCTTCTGGATTCTGACAAATACTAGCATGCAACTGCCAAAATTCTGGTAGCTCTTCTCACTTAAACAGATGTTGTAATTGCTAGAAATTTTCAGAGAGAACCAATTCTCCTGAGATTTTCTACATATTTGCCAATTAATATAGACAGTTGGATAACCAGCCAAAATTTTGTGATGTTTATCTAAAGCAAATCACTGAGTCTGTGGTGGTTCATACATTGCTAATCAGAGAATCAAATTTAAATTTGCGTATGTATGCTGTTGAGAATATTATGGATAAAAACTGTATCCCTCACAAGTCAGGGTCCAGTTTATCATTAATTTCAATAGGGATAGAATTTAATCCATTGTCCAAAAGCACTCTGTAAAGTATGTGGTTCAAAATGACACTAAAATCTGTTGCCTATACTAGAATTCTGCAATCCCGCAAGAAGATAAAGTACATTAAAGGAACACAGCAGTAAAAAGTATGGCATTCTATATTACCTTACACATTGGGGAAGTCATATATAACATGTAAATTTGACAAATGTAGAGAAATTCTGTTCTACTCAAATAATGTCAATAGCAGGTGTAAAAAAACTCCAAGATTTAAACCTGCTAAGTAATAAATTATGAACAAAGTCTTTTCTTTGTTCTTCCCATATCAGTAATTTTTTTTGTCATTTTGTCATAAAGATACATGCTCTTATTCAAGTCTTTAGCATTTTGATCTACTTGTCCTTATTCAACTTCCACATACTAATTAATGTAACCAGCTGTTATTCAGATTTTCCTAAACATCCTAGAATTTCATGTTGGGAATTTAAGCTATTTCATTAACTTGGCCTTGGAGATTTGTTTTGTCCTGGTTTGGTCATATCAATTTATATTTACCGTACTGCAGATTCATGCAGCCTATTCTCGTTATGTAGTGATAATGTTGCTTCATCTTCAAATGTCTCCCTCCTAATTAGCTTGATTCCACTAGTTCAAAGACATTCAACTACTACATCCCTTTGCAATGTCCTTCTGCATGAGATCATGAACAGTGGGTTGATTATATTTTCCAGTCAAAATTAAAACCCCATTTGTTCAGCTTCACTTATATTTCATGACAGCTCTGTATATTTCTCACTGTGATGTGAATACATGAAGAACACAATATAAAGATGCACTGAATTATATTACATTTTGTGGTAAATGTTATTGGAATAATTACCACTGTCCACGTTTTTATCATTTTTTTCATTAAAGTTGCTATTATGCCAATAAGAGAGATAAACAATAAAACTATTTTATTAGTATCCATCTTGCCTAAAATGTAAATGACAAAAAGTAATAAAGAAGAAAGTAAAAAGATTACTTTTTTTTTTTTTAAAAAAGTGCCTCTTAACAGTGCAGGTGTAAATGTTATTAATGAAGTAAGAACAAATATATGATGTTAGTTACCCATGTACTACACTGTGTTTTCTTTCATTTGTCACATCCTTGTTTTCCATGTGCCTTAGGATAGTTTCCAGGAGAATCTGCTCCATGATATTGCCAGGCACAGAGGTGAGACTGACTGGCTGGTAGTTACTTGGGTCTTCCTTGTTTCCCTTTTTAAACAAAAGGATTCTGTTTCCCCTTTTCAAGACAGTGGGAACTTGACCTGAATGCCATGAGTTCTCAACTGTGATGGAGAGTGGCTTGACAACTTTATCCGCCAGTTCCCTCAGGACCTACAGGTGCATCTCATTGGGTCCCATGGACTTGTGCACCTTCAAATTCCTTAGATCGTCTCAAACCTGCTCTTTTCCTACAATGGGTGGTTCTTCATTCTCCCAGTCCCTTGTTCCGTGTTCTGCGACTTAGGAGGTGTGGCTAGAGACCTCGTTGGTGAAGACTGAGGCAAGAAAGTTTTTGAGTACCTCAGGCTTCTCCATGCCCCAGGTTACCGTATCTCCCATTTTCTTCCAGAGAGAACTCACATTTTGCCTAGTCTTCCTTTATATCCCTGATGTACCAATAGAAGCTTTTCTTGTTGCCCTTTATGTCCCTGAGCAGATTTAATTCTGTCAGGGCTTCAGCCTACCTAACTTGATCCCTGGCTACTCGGACAATATTTTTGTACTCCTCCCAGGCTACCTGTCCTTGCTTCCACCCTCTGTAGCCTTCCTTGTTGTGTTTGAATTTGTCCAGGAGCTCCTTGTTCATCCATGCAGGCCTCCTAGCATTTTTGTCTGACTTCCTCTTTGTTGGGATGCATTGCTCCTGAACTTGGAGGAGGTGATTCTTGTATATTAACTGGCTTTCTTTGGTCTCTTTTCCCTCCAGGGCTTTATCCTTGGTACTCTGCACAGCAGATGCCTCAAGAGGCCAAAGCCTGCTCTCCTGAATTCCAGAGTAGAGACCTTGCTGGGAGCTCTACTCGCTGCATTAAGGATCTTAAACTCTACCGTGTCATGGTCACCGTAGCTATGATTGGCCTTGAGCTCCACATTCCCCACCAGCTCCTCCTTGTTGGTGAGAACAAGGTCTAGCACAGCACCTCTCCTTGTTGTCTTCTCTAACACATGGGCAAGGAAGTTATCATCAACATATTCCAGGAAACGTCTGCATTGCTTATGTCCTTCTGTATTGTCACTCCAATAGATATTGGGGTTTTTGAAGTCCCATATGAGGACCAGGGCTTGTGACTGTGAAATTGCTTCTATCTGTCTATAGAAGGCCTTACTTCCTCAGTCTTCCTGGTCAGCTGGCCTACTATAATGTCACTTGTCCCTGCCCTCCCTTTAATTCTGACCCATAAGTTCTCAGTCAGCTCCTCATCCATCCCTAGACAAAGCTCTGTGCACTCCAGCTGGTCATTGACATAGAGGGTTATACATCCACTTTGTCTCTTCTGCCTGACCTTTCTAAAGAGCCTATACCCCTGTATTCTGTGTGAGGGATTTCAGTGATGGTCCGTGTAGGTCCACTGTGAGAAATTACAAGCTGCATACAGCTGTGAGAATACAACCTTGGAGAGGAGAACTAGGAGGGTTGTTATTGAGCAGGATGTTGCTGCTATCCAGGAACTTCTGTTTGCCAGCAGGGCACGTACTTGGCAGGCCTTGTTGCATGTGCTGGCCACACATGCATCAACACCTGGTCAGTACTCTGCCACTGAATCTGCTGAGGGTATAAACAGAGGCAGCTCAGAGCAGAGGGAGAGAGAAAGGGCTCAGAGCACACTCTAGGAACAACAGGGGATGCCCTGAGGGTGCTGCGGCTACCTCCCTTCTCTGCACTGACACCGCTGATCATCATCCTCCTGCTCGGCGAGGTGTCCGGCTCAGTTGGGGTGGTAAGACTCTCATAAAGGGAAAACAATACACTGGTAACTGCTTATGCTAGGAACTGTAACTGCTTATGCTGATAACTGCTTATGCAAGGCTATAATAGAACAGTAAATACTGTTGTGCTTTTAAATATCATATGCTGGGTGATCTTTGTGCATAGGAATCCTACGAAGCGGCTACACATTCCAACACTCCAGTCATAGAATCCATCCCCCTACATCTCCATGATGCCAATAAAATCATAGCCTTGCAGGTGTACACCCATCTCTAACGCCTCTTGTTTTGTCCCCATTTTACGTGCATTTGCATAGAGATGAGTCGGACTCCTTGTGAATCTGACTTGTTTGCTAGAGTGGATGGAATTCCTTTGAGCTGCTTTTTGGGTGCTCTCCTGCTGACCTGTGATCCTTCTTTATGCTCTGGGCATCTATAGCTGGCATTGATATAAAACTGGTAGGAGTGAGATGGATTGAGGTTGCCCTTCCCTGGCAAGGTTGGTTTAAAGCCCTCTTCACCAGCTTGGCAAGCCTATGACCAAAATACTCTCTTCCCCTTCTCTGACAGATGGACCCCATTAGCCCCCAGTAGACCAAGTTTCTCAAAGCAAGTCCTATGATCTAAATAGCTGAACCCCTGCCTGTGGCCAGTAACCATTTCTTAGTTACTGGTTACTTGGTTACAGTAACCATGTCTCTTTAGTCCTTCTTGACAGTCTTCAGGCTGCTCCTGACTGTATCACTGGTGCTGACATGAAAGAGCATGAGCAGATAATAGCCAGTGGACTGTACGAGTCTTGGTAGTCTCTCAGTGACATCCCTGATATCAGCCCCCAGTAAGCAGCACACCTCTCTAAAGATTGCATTAGCTTGTCAAATCGGTGCCTCCATGCATCTCAGAAGAGAGTCACTCACTACTGTCACCCTTTTCTTAGTTGCACTGGTTGTTGTACAAGCAGGTTGGGCTGCCTTGCTCAGCTCCAACATCTCTCCTGATGTGCTGAGTCTTTTCTCTTTGGTCTTCAGAGTGGTGAAGTGGTTTTGCAAGGGCACCTCAGGCTTCAGGGGAAGTCTTTTCTTTCTGCTGGTCCTTGCCATTGCAAACTTCCATTCTTCGGCATTATTGGTCCCCCTCAGAAATAATGAACAATGTAGAACAATGTTTTAAGAATAACTAAATGATACTAGAAGAAAAAAAAGATAAATTCTTCACAATCACGCCAATGAGTTATTTGAATATTGAGAGACTCAGAAGCTTTAATCCCTTGAGCCTTTGAGAATTACATAGCCTCTTAGATGTCTATATCACATTTGCAAACTTCCCTTACCTTTAAGTCTCTTAATGAAAATAAAAGTTGGTTTAATTTCTAAATCACTTAGATGTTTTTGAAAATGTTACCTCTCACTAAAGAAATTACTGGACCTGTTTCTTTACAAAGATTTCTTCTTTAACTGTTTCTTTTTTATGGTTTTCTCAGGCAGTAACAAAAGAGCAGAGGGAAAATGTAGGTCTGCAAGATAATTTAAAAGTTAAAAGGTGAATCTTCTATTCCTTATCAGCTGGACAAAAAAAAACAGAAAAGTACATTATTCACAATAAAAACAGAAAAGTACATTAACTGTTGCTTTCAGTTTCAGTATGTGATTTCAAGTGCAGACCTCAGCACTATAAAGACCTATAGTTACTGGCAAGAATTAACAGTTTGAAAGATATATTTGGCCTACAGTTATGTAATCCCTTTGTTTCATGTAAGACACAGACAAGAATGTTGAATGTTCATTCAAGTATTAAATTGCTAAGCTGGAAAGCTGTTACTTTAATATGGAAATTAAATTGTAATATTTAGACCTTTGCAGTGAACAAAGGAAAAGGATGAATCGAAACAAATAGCAGGCTGCATATCTCTCCAAATCAAACCAAAAAGAAAAAAAAATATGCATCTATGTTTATCCAAGTACATTGTAGACTGATAAATATATAATGCCACTAGACAAGATATAACCTTTATTTTAAGGTTAAGGATGCAGAGGAGGGAAGAAAAAAACAATAGCATAGAATCATAGAATCATAGAATGATTAGAGTTGGAAGGGACCTTCAAAGGTCATCTAGTCCAACCCCCCTGCAAGAAGCAGGGACATCCCTAACTAGATCAGGTTGCTCAGAGCCTCATCCAACCTGGCCTTGAACATTTCCAGGGATGGGGCTTCCACTACCTCTCTGGGCAACCTGTTCCAGTGTTCTACAACTCACACTGTGAAAAAAATTTTTTCTAATATCCAATCTAAATCTACCTCCCTCTAATTTAAAACCATTACCCCTTGTCCTATCACAACAGGCCCTACTGAAAAGAAAGTAAAAACAACCTCTGCCTAAACGTTGCAAAATCCCTTTTTTAGTGACTCAACCCCTTTGCATGTCAGAACTGATTTTCTTTCCCACTGATACGCATAGGAGACCCTATTTAAGGGTCAGATAATGACAGAACAAACTGCTAGTAGGCTAGTATACATGATGATGCACTGTCCAGCTCTCAGCCCCTTCCCAGGCAGTGCTTCACACCATTGAACTGAACACATACTCACTGTTACTGTGAAACCATTAAACTAGTATAATTTCCTCCTTTCTGAAAGCTCAAGCTGTGCTATCAGAAAGCAACCAGTGTCATTCCTGCAGCTGAACAGTTGAGGCAACAGGAAGAGAAGGGTCATATGTATAACTGAGGATAGAGATTATAGAAAAAGATAGAGAAGACAGAAAAGACAAAGCTCGAGAAATCATACATTTTACAATGGCAAGGCCAACCATCATAAACAAGAGCCCACAGCCTAACATTATAATGGTATTCAAGAACCATTTTCCCCACCCTGTAAATTCTAATGAATTTAAGAGAGAAGCAATTTAAGATTTAGAGTCCTAGTTGTTAAATCTGTCCTCCCATTGCATTGCTTGCAAGAGTTTTCTGTTTTGGTGTGATACTTCAGTCACCTTCTTCTGAGCTTCTTCCAGGGTGGTAGTAGCATTGTGTATGGTGAGACAGCATTCTCCATCAGTAAGATTTAGTATTCCACATACACCTTATTCTTTTGACAATAACATATCCAATACTAGTCTGTTTTGTAAAGTCATTTTGGACACTTGTTGAATTCGTACATTCATTTCCCCAAATGTGTAATTTGTCCAATTACTTAGGACATGTACTTGCCAGGTTAAATTCTCTAAGCAAATTGGTGCCTTTAAGGGATACATATGAGGTAAATATATTTTCCAACATTAAAGATGTTTCATGCCCCAGGTATAATAATCAGATATCTGTACTCCATATACTACCAACTCAGGTTGCGCCTTGGGCCCATCACTTTCTCGGCGTGTCCTGGTTGGATGAGGCATTGAGAAATCAAAGACTCCAGAAGGACATACTGTGGGAATTCTTATTCCACATTGTCACCTGGCATATTTTCTTACATTAAGATGGGAATATATTTTCCCATTTGAACATCCTCATAATGTTCTTTGTGGAGCTGGGTACAATGCTGTATTGCATTGCTAATAATCTACTCTGGGAGCCCAAGTACCTTGTAGGTCTCTATCCCTCACCTTTCAATGCTCTAGACCATGGCTAATAGGGATACCACACCTAATTGCAGTTCTCCAGGGTCCGTTGCATCTATTATCTAAGTTTCATAAACCTCAGGAAGGGTATCCCCAGCAAGTATACGTATCCCGTATAAAAGTTCAAAGTTCAGGGATATACTGTTCTCAATGGGATTTCCCACACCGGTAGTACAGTTTAAGACTGCGGTACAGTTCATTCATTGGGAGTATTCCAGGGAAAGAATTTCCACATTTTCCTCCGCAATGGGATGATCAGGGCAAGTGTCTCCACACATCCTATGTTTGATAGACCAGATCCACTCACATCTAGTCCTATCTATGTTGCTATATTTTTGGCCAGGGCATCAGGAATTTGTATACACCATACAGGAGACCATTTAACTGTATAGGGGTGCTCAGAAGGTTCTCTTTCAGGAAGTGGAGGCCAATAAGGAATCTGGATACATGATAACCTATAGGGATTCTCACAATGAGTCTGGCTCCACCAGTTACCTGACATGTATACTCTTTAAATCTTTCGGACAGAGAGATAATGGCAATGCAAATGGAACTCCCAATGTAGGAGTCACCAGTTCACTTAGATTCCATCTGCAATATATTTTGTCCCAAATATCAGTCCAATTTGCCAGGGAAATTTGGTTAAAAGCATCTTGATGTGTCCTCCAGGCCTCATTAGAATCAAAATCATTGTTATATTAATTGGAGCTTTCACTCTGACCCAAGTACAACTGGTGATACAGTTCTTAACAACTGTATTTAACTTATTTTCTAACTGTTTGAAGAGGTTAAGATTAATAATGGAAAATTTAATACCTTGTCCTGAAGAACTGGAAATCTCAACACAAATCCCTCGGTTAGTATGGTTCCAGATGTGTAAAAATCCCTGAGTTAGCTCCCAGGCAACATTTGGAGACTCATTTCCTCTTCTGTCTGTAAGGATAGTGAGGGTGAAAAGAAAGGTTTTCCAAAACATCGTGCTCTGTTATAACATACAAAAACAATAAAGAGGATCAAACAAACAGCACAAACAGCCAAGGGTAACAATATACACATAAGGTCCACAAAGATTTTCTGCAACAGCCTGTAAATATGCAGAACAAAACAACCAGTTTTAGAACGATGGCACAATCCACCTGGTATTGATTCGGTGGTCTTTTCTGTTGTGTCAGTGGCTATCCAGGCATAGAAGTTG
Source organism: Tetrax tetrax (assembly GCA_009806455.1). NCBI lineage: Eukaryota > Metazoa > Chordata > Aves > Otidiformes > Otididae > Tetrax > Tetrax tetrax. The sequence goes on from WHYT01017432.1 coordinate 476,607, forward strand.
AGTGGAGTTTTCAGAATTAAAGGCACTTCTCCTCCCATTGGTAAGCCTACCAAGACAGATTGTCCTGGATATGTTTTCACCAGATCCTTTGTCTCCCTTTTCCCCGGGAGAAGAAAAGGAGATTTGGGGCAAAACACAGTGAGTCTAGGACATCCATTTACCCCCCTGTGACTGTTCACTTTTGCTACAGCATCAGGGAGTCGTGCAGGCCATCCAGAATAGTGAGGTCTAAGGACACGCTTCAACAATCTGTTTGTTCTTTCCACTACCCCATTAGCTTGAGGACAGTAGGGGGTGTGAAATATGCTTTGTATTCCCTCACCTTTTGCCCACTTCTGAACCACCCTGGCAGTAAAGTGGTTACCATTATCTGATTGAATTGATTGGGGTTTTGGTAGGTAACAAAACCATACCTTCAGCTCTTTTACCATGTCATCCCCAGTTGCTTGCGCTATGGCCTCAGCCTGGGTAAGCCCTGATACTACTTCCACCCCAACAAGAACATACTGTTTCCTATCTGACTTTCTAAAAGGTCCTATGTAATTAACTTGCCAAGTTTCCCATAGTCCCTTTCTACTTCTCAAGTGGAGGGGGGTTCCTGCAAGGGATGTTTTTCCAATTGCATACAGCGTTTACCACAAGCAGAAATAACCGTACTACACTGTTCCCAGGTGGTAGGTCAATCTCCGCCCCGGCTTCTTTAAAAAGGTCTTTCACCCCTGAATGATCCCATTTCACGTGCAACAACTCTAACAGATGTTCCCACTTTTCTCCTGCTTCTGCTGCCATTGCAGCTAAGTGGGTTAGTGAATCCATTTGATTATTCCAAATGTAGGCTGGGTGATTGCTAGTGCCTTCCCCACTCCCTCAGCTTTAAAAATTGTATTGTGTTTCTTTTATGACTAAAGCAAAGCAATGAAATCATTACATGCTGAAAAAAGTAAGAGCCAGTAGTTCATAATTGTTTACGACTGTTTCAACTGGAAAAAAAAAATCCCTATTGTACTTCTGATGCATTTTCACAATCCATTGAACAGCTGGTATGAGAAGCATCATTAATGAAGCATGAGATTTCACGCAGTTTGGCCACCCAGCAGGAAATATGCCTCACCTTATGCTGGTTCTCTTTTTACTAGCTCCTACAGCCAGGAAAGTCAATGTGTTAAGGACACATTAGAAGTTATGTATATATTATTCAATCTTCTTTGTATATCACTGACAACTATCATACTGCTTCTTGGAGTGATAGCTTTCAAGAGAGCATTGCCCTGTGAAATAGAGTACAGAGCCACACACTGTGAAAGGAAAAAAGTAAAATCAAAGAAGTTTTGTAACAGCTATTATTCAGTGAGCTTGTAGATATTTTTAACAAAAGAAAACGAGGAGTTTTTCTGTCTCATAAGAAGTCAGTACTGGAAACAAATGAGATTTTATATATCAAGTTAGCAACAGCATTAAAAACACATAGATATATTTTTACAAGAACAGTCTCAGATGTACATGAACATGAAGGCAGGGGCATACATCATGGATTTTTTTAGGCATGCCATTGTACATATTACTTACTTGTATTTTCTTCCTAAACCACGCTTAATATAGGAAAAAATCTCTTTGATGCCTTTGTACAACAGGTATAAAACAATGACCAAGATCCCAAATCTAGTTCAGCCCCCAAGACTCTTCGTAAAGCATTTTGCTACTGCCCTCTACATATCCTGGTCACTTAAGATGAAGGATAGATCCAAGAGTTTTGTTGACTACATATGAAAATTAACAAATGATATCAAAGTAAATTCTTACTTAAGAAGTTACGTCCCTCCAGACGTATACGTCAGATTACAGAGATTCATGTATGAGAGCTTTGAGTGAGTCAGAAGGAATTCAAACAGTAAGCAGCAAGAAGCTTTGCAAAATGACGTTAAATAATATGGGAAGATATACATGGCTTAATAAAAAGTAAATAGATTCTTTATGTTACTGGTATTCTCTGGACTCAGTTTGTTCACTTTATAGCAAAAAGGACCAACCTATTCCTACAGAAATCTTAGTTGCTAGAGATAATTTATGCAGAGTCAGATAGTCTAAGGGAAAAAAAAAAAAAGAGGCTAAAATTCAAAATAACTCCCTTTTCTCTTTGAGATGTCAAAAATGTCCATATTGTCTTCACTCCTTTCAGCTCTGCTCTGAGATATAGAAGAAGATTAAGGCCAAAAAAAAAAAGCTGAAAAAAATTAACATCCCAAATTGTAGCTAGGCAAAGTAGAAAGACAGAGAAATTAAAAAAAAAAAACAAAACCAAAACCAAACCAACCTCAAAAAAAAAAAAAAACCAAACAAAATTTAATTCACTGAGTAACTGAAAATAGAGAAATTTAAATTATTTGCAGAAAGTGTTGTATATGCCTTCTAAGGACTTCTTTGAAGCATATGGACTGAATATTACATTAAACCACAGCTGTGTCATAAAGGAAATGATGAGTTCATATCATCTAAGTAGAATCATAAATGTATGTTACTGAACCACAGAAAAAGATGATGGTAATTTATGTCATAATCTCAGCTAAAGATTTCTGAAGAGTTTAGTATTAGTGGCAGTACTCCTGTTACTGATACAGTTTTGCATTTCTTCCAGTCCCTCTTCCTGCCTAAAAATGCAATGGAGCCAGAAGACATCTGAGTTCGCTACCTGCTGAGTGCAACCCACTCACAGGCTGGCTACGACTTGTCTCTCTATTTGTAGGTGTCACTTACAACTCTAATGTGTTAAATAAACTATTGAATACGGAGGTATAAAAAGAAAAGTGATAAATTCTTTTTTTCCACACTGAAATATCAGAGGAAATAAAATGTAGCTTGGCATCTCTGAGTGAAAATGGAAATTGCCAGTGCTAGCCTACTTGAAAAACCCCATCTTCCCAAACAGTGTCATGAAATTTTAAATGTCGACAAGTAACCAGTGAATCAGTTCTCTCATTACTACTGTGCGTTAAAGATACTTATAGTCTACTCCATATTAGAGATACTACATTAATTGGTGGATACTGATTGTTTGGGGTTATTTCAGTTTTTTTCCAGTAAGTAAAAAATGGTTCATCAAAGCTATTGGGGTTAAGAAACACCTGCCAGAAATTATACTTTAAGTAAATTAAAAGCATTTTATATTAAGAAATCATTAATAGCATATTATAAAGAAATTCCCTTGTAATTCCAACATTTGTTGAAATAAAACAAAAAAAGCCAAAAAATACCTGTATAAAATAATTATTAACATGAAATGAAATAATTATGAGATGCTACTTGCTTAACTAGAGATATTAAATGGGTGATAAGACAAAAGATACATTGTATAAATTTACACATATAAATATTTATTAATTTTCCAATTAAAAGTTAAAAAAAATGAGAACACAGCATTAATGAATTCAGAGGCTTTCTTTGGGAAAGCAATGAATGAAACTATCTTCTGAAGTGCTGAAATGAACTAATAGCTTTAAAAGTGTATATAGTTATAAAAGTAAACTGAGCACCTGCAAAAAACCCTCTAATTTTAAACATCTAATCTTTAAAAATTTACCTCAGTACAAATTTCAGAACATCTGGCATAAATCCAAGCATATCAAGTTTACTACTCTACTGAAAATTTTCGAAATTGAGAATTCAATTAATGTAGAGATAATTTAAACATAAGATTCACTACAGTGTTACTTAGATAAAAGCCAGGTGTAACAGCTCTGCAAAGTGATAGAATGAACTATGGAAACAAATTGTGAGTCTGCAAACATAATAAAAAAGAAGAGTTGTGTGAGTTACGAAATACCCCAGGCAATTCCCTGGAGTCTTGAAGCAATCAGGAGAGTATTCTAGTCTGTCTTTTAATTTCAGCTGTTTGTGTTCTGCAGAGAGAAGAGTTCCACAAATGGCATTTTTTTTAAAATGAAACACTCTTTATCTGAAAAATTATCAACCAGTTCAGTTAATATCTTCACGCAAGGCCACATTAAAAGACATCTCTGACTGAATCATGTAAGGAGGAATAAAGGCTGCTCAGTCCGTTACTTACCCAGGCACAAGTGAAATAACAGTGAGATAAACAGTAGAAAATGTTTCCTTTCTTTCCTCTGTAAATACAGACAACAAAGAAAATTATTTTTTTTTCTCATTATTCTTTGAAGGAATAAATGCTTGGGGTGGGGATAGGATAAGAAGAAAGGATGTATATTTCTACCAAAGAGCAACAAGCAACTACTACTACTGATAATATATAGACTGGCCTTTCAATGGAAAAAGAAAAAGCAGACAGAAATTAGCAGGAGATAAAAATAACCAATTAACCCTCTTCATGAACTTATCCTAATGCATCCGTGACAGACTCTGGAGGAATCAAAAATTTTGAGAGTGCCTTCCCTCCCACGTGTTCACACAAGATTCCCTGTTTTATAGTGACAGAAAGTATTCCACAGCAGCAGTGACTGCTGTTTAGAAGTTAACCAGGAGGAAACAACAGTTTTATTGTATATTTTCCTAAAATATTCACAGACATTGAGCTGCAGAACATGGAAATAAGTTATGGAGATAATCATGTTCCAAATGCCTCTAAAATTTGGCATGTGGAAGTTAATGATGTGTGCCTCTTCAGTGAAACTGCTTTGGCTACCTATAAAAAAGACCTTTGCTTACATTTGAACACAACTCTTTTTTTTCAGTGAGACAGCAAAAGGACACATACCTCTACTTGTGTGGCAAAAGCTGGTCAAAACCTTGGGGTCCTGGTCCACTACGAATGTAATTTTTATTGGTATTTTTCTAACTTGTGGTAAATGAAAGGTTCCCAGAGCTCTCCTCATTAATGACATAAGCATTTTTTCTGTGCTAAGGAAGATGCCTGTTTTATAAACTCTAGGTAAAGGGCTGTAGATCTTAATTCGATAATATGCCAGAAGTCTTTCAGTGGCCTCCTTAAGGGCTGGGAAAAAAGTAATCAGCTGCAAAACCTTTCAAATAGAAGATAGCAAGCTTAATAGATCCACATTGTTTGAAACAAATGTTGCTCCAGCGGATAATTTACAGCCACCTCTATTCAATGAAGACTGAACATCTCAGCCATCATAGATTTAGTATTTCAAAAAATTAGAAAAACTTATTGAACAAATATTAAATGTAGAATTTTTACATCATTTTTATATTACATTTTCCTCGGGAGTTTAGACTAGACACAGTATTCAGATGAGATCTCACAAGTGCCAAGCAGAGGGCAATAATTCCTCCCTTTGATGTCCTGTCTGTCCTGTGCCCCTTTGAATATCTTCCGGGACGCTTGCTGTCTCTGCAGCCAGGGCATGCTACTGGCTTACACTGAGCTTATGTCTGCCAAGGCCCCCGGGCCCCTTCCTGCAGAGTTGCTCCCAGCCAGGCAGTCCCCAGCCTGTGTCTTTGCAGCATTTCTTCCTGCCCAGGGGCAGCACTTGGCTTTATCCTTGTTGAAATACATGAAGTTCCTCTTGGCCTCTTCCTCCAGCTTCTCTAGATCTCTCTGGATGGCAGCACTGCCCTTGAGTGTCCCCAGTGGCAACCCTCTCCTGCCTCCCCCCATTTGGTGTCATCTCCAGACTTTATTAGAGTGCTCTCCCTCACATTCTTCTCCAGGTCATGGCTAGAGGTGCTAAACCAAACAGGTACCAGACAGACCCTTCTAATAGATACTTGCCACAGGCCTCCAGGCAGAGTAAGAACAATTAACAACTACTCTCTACTAGTTCTCTACACACCCAGAACACAAAGTCCCAACTTGGATACAAGATCATTCGGGAAACAAGGTGCCTTTCAGCTATTCATTTCTGGAGTTTTTTCACACTTATTTACCTTGACTTTAACAATATTTTCAATGCTATTTCATGCTCCAGGCTTAGGGAATTCTGGAGTTACTTAGTAAGAAATTCAACTTTATGTAAACAATACTCCTTAAACTCTTTGGAAGCCAAACTTCAAAGGAAACTTGTATTGTGTCTACTTCAGTGGCACATCAGCTTAGGGGAAAAGATCTCGCCAGAGAGATTTCAAGACCCTTATTTAACATGTAATAGTGACTAAGAACATTGTTTGTAGGAGTCACTAAGTTTTCTAGAATTTTTTGGTTTCAAACACTCAAAATATAGTAACTTCAAATGACAAAACCTTATTACCTCTCTTTTTGTCTATGTATTATGATGCAATTTTTAAGACTGGATCACAGATTATTGCTTTCCATAGGTAGCTTCTGTACTTCATTCAGAAGGTTTGTGTTGGTCACAGGCTATTTAATATGCTTCATACAGATCACTATGTGGCCTTAGATCTGTTTCCTAATTGAACCATACCAGAAGAAATCTCCATATGTGACAGAATCATAGAACGGTTTGGGTTGGAAGGGACTCATTAATAAAAGGTCATGTAGTCCAACTCCCCTGCAAGAAGCAGGGATACCTTCAGCTAGATCAGGTTGCACAGAGCCCTGTCCAGTTTGACCTTGAACATCTCTAGGGATAGGGCATCCACCACCTCTCTGCGGAACCTGTTCTAGTGCTTCACCACCTTCACTGAAAAAAAAAGTCTCCTTATATCTAGTCTAAATCTACCCTCTCTTAGTTTAAAATCATTAACACTTGTCCTATCACAACAGACCCTGCTAAAAAGTTTGTCCCTGTGTAAGAGACTGTCAGATGTTTGTCTGAACATTGTCAGAACATCAAACCACCACCTGGCATCACCAACACAACAGAGCAGCAAACCACAGGACTAGAGACTTCCTGTTTTCTTGCAAACCTGAATGCAGAGCCAATTCCAAGAACTTTAGCCTTACCCCTCCCCGTGCATGCACCCAGACCCAAGGCCAGAAAAAACAGAGGGGCCCAGAGATGGTATTGGACATCTGTACCACCGCCGAGTGAGGGGTGAAGTTAAGCAAATCAGCTCTCAAAAAATGCTACATGATTCTTGGAAGGACAATGAATATGCAATGAGATGACCCAATAAAGAAACAGAAACAACCAACATCAGATGCAATATTCTCCCACTGAGTGAATTGGACTGTTGGGACACCACAGCTCCGTGGTGGCAGCTACTGCAACTAAAGGTTTTTTTTTGTTTTTCCTCTTTCCTTTCTCTCACTTTTTCTCTTGCATTTGTGAACTTGTTGTCTGGCAAATAAAGCTACCTTGCACTTAACTCCATTTTGAGTCTTAATTCTGTTCCCAAGAGTATGAGGAAAATCTCACTCTGGTGTGTGACTGGCGCATGACATTTATTAATTGGTGTCATGGACAGGATCCCTCAGAGAGAGAGTGCCATATTATTCACAGCATTTGACCTCATTTGTGTCTTAATCTTGCTGAAGGTGATTGAATCCACAGTGAGAGGTTGGTCCAGCCGCCCCTAGCCTCCCAGAGTCATCTGAGGTCATCTAGAATGCAAGGGGGCCTGCCTCCCACCCAAAATCGGATCATGACACCCCATCTTTCTTATAGACCCTCTTTAAGTACTGAAAGGTTGCAATAAGGTCTTTCTGGAGCCTCCTCTTCTCCAGGCCAAACAGTCCCAACTCTCTCAGTCTTTCTTCATAGTAGAAGTGCTCTAGTCCTTTGTTAATTTTTGTAGCCCTCCTCTGGACCTGCTTCAATTGGTCCATGTCTTCCCTGTGCTGAGGGCTCCAGAACTGGACTCCAGGTGAAGTCTCATGAGAGCAGAGCAGAGAGGGAGAATCACCTCCCTCTACCTGCTGGCCACACTTCTTTTGATGCAGCCCAGGATACAAGTGGTCCTCTGGACTGCAAGCGCACATTGTCAGCTCCTGCCCAGCTTTCAATTTACCGTTACCCCCAAGTCTTTCTCAGCAGGGCTGAGATGAAGGGCTCAATCCCTTCATCCCACAGCCTGTAGTGATACCGGGGGCTGACTTGATCCAGGTGTAAGATCCTCATGAGGTTCACATGGGCCCACTTCTTGAGCTTGTCCGGGTCCCTCTGCGTGGCATCTCATCCCTCAGGTGTGTCAATTGCACCACTCAGCTCATTGTTGTCTGCAAACTTCCTGAGGGTGCACTCGATCCCACTGTCTATATCATTGATTAGGATGTTAAACAGTTCTGGTCCCAGTACGGACCCTTGAGGGACACCACTTGTCACCGAACTCCATCTGGACATTGACCCATTGACCACTACCCTCTGGATGTGACCATTCAACAAATGCCTCATCCACCAGACAGTCCACCCATCAAATCCATCTCTTCAATTTAGAGAGAAGGATGTTGTGGGGGATCATGTCAAAGGCCTTACGGAAGTCCAGGTAGACGATGTCTGTAGCTCTTCCCTCGTCCATTGAGGTAGTCACTCCATTACAGAAGGCCACTAGGCTAGTAGCCTAGTGGGCCACTAGACTTGCCCTTGATGAGGCCACACTGGCTGTCTCAAATCACCTGCCTGTCCTCCATGTGCCTCAGCATAGCTTCCAGAAGGATTTGTTCCATGATCTTCCCAGGCACAGAGGTGAGGTTGACAGGATCTTCCTTTTTATCCTTTCAAAAATTATCTCTCTGATGTTCATCATAACAGTTCAATAAGTGCTTTCTGAACAAAAATAAATTAATTTTCTTATGACTCCCATCAGATTACTCATTTTACAAACAGCAAACTGAAAGATTAAAGCCAAATGAAGTCTTTCATTCAAAGCATCCAATCTGAGATACTTACACATAGTTTTCCAAGACAAATACCTCAATACAGAGTTTTATATGTTCTTACTGATTTCAGCTGCTCTTCAAAGAGTTCTGCATCTTTGCATGCTAGACTGGAAGGACTTGAGCACAGCACTTAGAGAGAAAGGGTGCCCTGCGATTCCTCAAAACATTTTAATTTATATCTTTGGTGCAGCCTAATGGCAGGAATACAAGCTGGGTGAAGAATATATTGAGAGCAGCCCTGAGGAGAAGGACTTGGTGGTACTGGTGGATGAGAATCTCAACATGAGCCAGCAATGTGCACTTGCAGCCCAGAAAGTCAACTGCATCCTGAGCTGCATCAAAACAATTGTGGCCATCCTGTTGAGGAAGGTGATTCTGCCCCTCTATTCTGCTGTGGTGAGACCTCACCTGGAGTGGGCTCTAGAGCCCCCAGCACAAGAAGGATGTGCACCTCTTGGAGGGAGTCCAGAGGAGGGCCACGAAGATGATCGGAGGGCTGGAGCACTTCTCCTGTGAAGCAGGGCTGAGGGAGCTAGCTGGGGCTATTCTGTCTGGAGAAGAGAAGGCTCTGGGGAGACCTTATTTCAGCCTTCCAGTACTTAGAGGGTCTTATAAGAAAGACAGGGAAAAAAAATTTTAACAGATTCTGTTGTGTTAGGATAAGGGGTAATGGTTTTAAAATAGAAGGAGGAAGAATCAGACCTGTTATAAGGGAAAAATATTTTACAATGAGGGTGGTGGAACACTGGAGCAGGTTGCCCAGAAAGGTGGTGGATGCCCCATCCCTGGAAACATTCAAGGCCAGGTTGGACAGGGCCCTAGTTGATCTAGTTGAAGGTGTCCCTGCTCCTTGCAGGGGGGTTGGACTAGATGACCTTTAAAGGTCCCTTCCAACCCAAACTGTTCTATGATTCTATGATTTTATGACTTTAGTGTCTGACTTGGAAGCCTTGGTTGAAGATTTTCCTGCTACTGCAGTGCACAGAAACATTCACTCTAAGAGATATTAAAAATATTTATAAAACATGGAAAATTTCAAAAATGTGTTCTAGAATTCCCTTTTTGAATCTCTGGCTATGTCAGCTGCACTGTTTCTCTACTTAATTTCCTCAAGCATTCATATATCTGAAAGGTCTTTCCTTTAATGATTTCATAGAATTCTGTACTTGTTTTGAGAATAACACTGTGACACAGATTTATGAAATATTTAAGTTTTCCTAAATGCTTATATTTATAATTTCTTTGCTCCTGACTTGAATTAATGATCCACCTGGGCATACTGCTAGCTGTCGCAGTTCAGCCCTGATCAGGACCAGACTACGCAGTCTCTCTCTCACTCCCCCCACCCTCCGAGAGAACAGGGAGAGACGATATAAGAAAAATGGCCCCGGGTTTGAGATAAGGACGGGGAGAAATCCGTTACCATTATGGGCAAAACAGACTCCATTTGTGGAAAACTATTCATTTATTACTAAAAACAGCAGGAGAATGAGATAGAGAACAAGATAACCTCCGCCACCCCTCCCTCTTCCTGGGCTTAACATTATGTCTACTACCTTCTGCTCCCCGAGCAACATGGGGTGGGGGAAGAGGAAATGGGGGTTACGGTCAGTCCATCACACATTGTTTCATGCCGCTGCTTCATCATCGGGGGAAGAACTCCTCGCATTCCTCCCCTGCTCCATCGTGCGCCCCCTCCTGTGGGCCACAGTCCTTCTTGAAACTGCTCCGGCATGGATCATCTCTTCCACGGAGTGCAGTCCCTCCAGAACAGCTGCCCCAGCAGGCCCTCCACAGGCCACGGCCTTCTTCAGACATCCACTTCCCCAGTGTGGGGTCCTTCACAGGCTGCAGGTGAATCTCTGCCCCTCCGTGGACCTCTATGGACTGCAGGGGGACAACCTGCTCCACCATGGTCACCAACACAGGCTGCAGGGGAATTCTGGCCAGGAGCAGCATTACTCCTCCCCTTCCTTCTTCACTGACCTTGGCATCTGCAGCTGTTCTTCTCACAAGAAAAATTCTTCACAACAGGCTGGCAGATACCTCTCAGGATCTTTTTACATCTCATTCACATCTCATCTCCTCTCCACTTCTTGCAGCCAGGTTGGGACGAGTTGGATCCAGTCGGCCGCCTGGTGGGAGGCCAGCGGTGAGGCCTGCAAGGCCCACAAGGTTCGTGCCTTCCCCTCTCTGCCCCCCTTCAGCTGCTTCACATCTTCTTTATTTTTTTTTTCTGTTTTCCCCTTCTTAAATACGTTATTGCAGAGGCATTATCATGGAACATTCTGCTACCAATTGGCTCAGCATTGGCCAGCAGTGGGTCCGCCCTAGGCCCGGCTGAATCCACTGAACAAAGGGGAGCGACTTCTAGCAGTTTCCTACAGAAGCTACCACCTTAGGCCCCCCCTCACTAAACAAAACCAGAACACTAGCTCATATTCAGTCAAGTCCTTTTCTGCCAGTCAGCTTTCCAGCCATTCTTTCCCAAGCCTGTAGTGTTGCGTGGGTTTATTATGAGCCAAGTGCAGGACTCGGCAGCTAGCCTTGTTGAACCTCATACAATTGGCCTCAGCCTGTCCAGATCACTCTGTAGAGCCTTTATACCTTCTAGCAGATCAGCACTCCCTGACAACTTGGTGTTTTCTGTAAGCTTACTGAGCATGAACTTGATCCCCTTGTCCAGATTTGTTTGTTTTTTTGTTACGTAGGCTCTGTGTGTTGGGTTGGGTTAGGATGGAACTAACTTCCTGCATAGCAGACCATATGGTCCTGTGTTTTAGATCTGTAAGTAAAATGGTGTTGATAACATAGTTGTGTTTTTTGGCATTGCTGGACAGTGCTTGCACATCCTCAAGGCCTTCTGTTTCCCATTCTGCTCGCCCAGTGAGTTGGCTGGGAGTTGGCAAGAATTTAAGAGGGGATACAGCTGGGACAGCAAGCCCAAACTGACCAAAGGGATATGCTATACCATATAACATCATACTCACTAATAAAACTTGTGGGGGAGTTTTTCCAAATTAGCCATTGCTCAGACACTGGCTGGACATCGGTCTACTTGTGAGAAGTGGTGTGCAATTGCCTTTGCATCATTTCTTGCATTTTTGAGTTTGTTTGGTTGGGTTTTTTTTATTCAGTTATTGAACTGTCTTTACATCAACCCATGAGTTTTTCTTGCATTTGCCCTTCTAATTCTTTTCTCCATCCTGCTGGGACCAGGGGGTAAGCAAGTGGCTGGTGGGTGCTCAGTTGCCAGCAAGGGTCAATTCATGACACTCTAGGACTGAACAAGTTATTTTTCTGTAAGATAAGATGCATACAGAAAGCAGAAGATATCATTCCACATACACATATTTTTATGATGCAGATAACTTGACTTGTTCTGGACAATTTTGAATGTTTTTTTTTTTTTTCATTTTTCAGATGCAGTCTAATTTTTTCCATAGACATAAAGAATATTTTTTGTGACCCTAAGGTATCTATGTATAGTTTCAGTCACTGATGTAGTCAGAAAAATTGTATTCTTGATCTACCAAGTACCATAGTAATTTCTGCAAATAGGAGTTACACTTCAATACCTTGTAGGCATTTTGCAAAAGTACTCCATCTATATAGAAAATCAGCCAGTATGTCCAAGTCTTGATTATGAACTTCTTTCAACTTCCTTCAACTTCAATGGAATTAACATTTAAAGATGAGATGAGACTTGAAGACAGAGATGTTTATAGTTTTATGGTCATTTGAATTGGAAATGAGGAATATGTATTTTCTAGCTTGGAAAGGATGTCTCAAGAGGACATATGCATTTATAAGTGTTCATAACTTTAGAGGTTTGAAATGTCATGAAAATAATGGCTCTCATAAGCTTTCCACTGATGGAGAAAATAAGCCTTTCAATATCTATTGACATGGGATCTAGCTGTCAGGCAGGATTGAAATCAGATAAGAACAATTCTCTACATCGAAGTCTTAATCTTATTTTTCATATGGGTTCATATTTTCTCTGATGTTTCACAACTCTGAGCACAGTGACACAATTGAAATTTAAGGATAAGTCAAATTATAGAGCTTTCAAAATGAGATTTAAAAAAACTTGTGGAACATTCAAAACACTTTGTGAATGCCTTCCAAGGCTATTGATTACACAAAAGTTGACAGGTCCTTCTAATGCATATTCAGATCATCTGAATTTTGTAAGAAAGCTTGACCTTTTCTTTGGTAATAATAAGTACATAAGTTATATGGTAATCTTGTCCATCTTTCCTACCAATGGAATATCCATTTCATTTAAATGTAGACTAATTTATTCCTCTGCAAATCCAATATCCAAATAAATTATATATATGCATCTTCAGACTAGATTGTTCCTTGTTTAGACTCTGATCTACTTGAATGTACATTGACTTAATTTGCACAAATTTTGTTGATTCACTGAATCATGCTGTCTACTTAGCACCATAGTCCACAGATGTTCCAAAGGAAGAGAACTTTTGTTCAAACTTATACTTTAACCTTTGACAACTTCAGATATGAACCAGTAAGTTGGATGATTTATTATGGAAATATGTAGCTTTATGAATTAAACAATAATTACCACAAAGCCAAACTAATAGCAGAATTTAAGTAATATAGGCTAAAAAAAAAGCAAAATAAATCATCTATATTTTCATGCATGTAGCCAAAATCCCAACCGTTTTGAAGGCCAGAATTATTGTGTCTTTCAACAGACTTGAATATGGTGCAGAAATACACATTTACAGGAAAAACAAGCAATCAAATAAATGAACAAATGTATTGGGTTTGTGTGGAGAGGATTTGCTAGCATGAGGGGCTACAGGAGTAGCTTCTGTGAGAAGATAGATATCTATGTCAGATAGAGTCAGTGCCAGCTGGTTCCAAGAGGGACCCACCACCTTCCAAGGCCAAGCCAGTCAGCAATGGTGGTAGGACCTCTGGCATAACATATTTAAGAAGGGAGGCAGTGGAAAAACTGCACAAGAGAAAACTTCAGCCAAAGAGAGGAGTGAGAATACGTGAGAGAAACAGTTCTACAGACACCAAGATCATTGAAGAAGGAGGAGGAGGAGGTGCTCCAGGCTCCAGAACAGAGATTCTCAACACCAATTCCCCATCTCCCTGTGCCTCTGTGGGTGAGGAGGCATAGAAAATCCAGAGTAAAGTAGAGTCCAGGAAGAAAGGAGGGGTGGGGGGAAGGTGTTCTTAAGATCTGATTTTATTTCTCATTATCCTACTCTGATTTGACTAGTAATAAATTAAGCTAATTTTCCCAAAGTCAAGTCTGTTTTGTCTATGATGGTAATGGTTGAATGATCTCTCCCTGTTCTTATCTCAACCTACAAGCATTTCAATGTATTTTCTCACCCCTGTCTGACTGAGAAGGGAGTGATAGAGTGGCTTTGATGGGTATCTAGCATCCAGCCAGAGTTAACTCAATACAACAAATAAAACATTTGTTATTGCATTTTATCATAACAATGTAGCTGCAGGCTTATGAAATGTGTACCTATGCGTATAAGGTTTGCATGCACGTCTGTACAAATACAGTGAAATAATTCACATTAGATACTCTGGAGCTAGAAAAGCAAGAGAGAGAAAAAATATAGTATTTTAGGTAGAATCAAAATCTATTTGTGCCTCTACAGATGACAGTTGTAAATAATTATTATGAACTTTAGTTAAGGTCATAGAAACAAAGCTAGTTTCTGTTAAATTGGCTGAAATTCCTCCCACAATTTGCTTTCCTCTATTTAGAGGTCTCGCTGATACCACCTGATGGTGGAATAATGTTTGTCCAAGTGAGAAGTATTACAGTTTAAAAAAACAGACTTTAAGGATGATATAGGGAAATATTCTGTTCTGAAAAAGGACATTTTCACAATAAAAACAGTGTAAAGCAAAGAGACCTCCTGGGCTGAAAGGACTATATCAGAAGGCCTGTATCAGAATATATGTTGTTTCATAGATGACTACTCCGTGTGAAGATATCTGAGGAAGTGTCTGAAAATAATCCACACGAACATCTAGAATTCAGAAGATAAAACTGTGAAGCCGTAACAAGCTGAAGTGTGGGGAAAGTTCCTATCAATGGAAAGAAATGCATACAGCAGCAGAGTGATGCAATTTGTGCAAAGTAGTTGAGAAATTGTAAGACAATAGAATCCAGAATGTAGTTCACAGGAGACCTTATTAACAAAAACAGAAATAGTACATCACCAAAGAAAATAACAGGTTTCATGTTTTACACACACACACACAAAAAATGTACTGGTCTTCCTGAGAATAGTCTAGAAAAATAAGTAAATAAATAAACAACCTCAAATGCAAATGCTACATATGAAAGGAATGGAACATTTTTGGTTTTGTGTCAAGACAAGGGACAGATGTAAAGACTTAATCACAAATGTGAATCAAACAAAGCCAAAAGTTTTGACATCTTTCACCTTCTCCTTGCAGAGGGGAATCCTGTTAGCCCTCTCCCCGAGTTGGAGAAAAGACATTGGATTAGATGACCCTTTGGTCTGACCTGTTAGAGCTGTTCTTAGGTTCTTACTTTAGGAACTGAAATGCCTAGGGTTTTGACTTCCTAACAGGTTGGCTACCATAAAGGTCCATCAAGGTTATTGGTGAGTATAATGCTGGGGTTTTTTTTCTGCAGGAAAAAAAAAAACAATCTTCGATTTCTGTAGTCTGTTTATAATTTTTCATGTTACTTAATGTCACGGGTCTGAAACAGTATCAAAGGAGGGAGTGTTGCACATGTGTAAAATAATTAAAAACTAGTATACCACACTACTTACACTCCAATTATAAAACAAGAAGTATGAGATGAATAAGGCAAAAATTATAGATACATGTTGCTCTCACAGGCAGTGATTTTTAAACATTAACAGTCTGAATATTATCAAATTTCCTGTAGAAATTTTTGACGTGTGAAAGAGAAAGAGTAAAAATGTGAATACCTGGATTGGTACTTCTCTTAAGTTCGAGGACAAGCACTATAAATAATTCTGAAGCTGTTTATTTCAATGTTTAACAAAACAACAATGGGGGCTAATGCTTGATCTTATCTGGGGTTCCAAGTAACTGTCATAAAGAATGATAAGTAGAGTGAGAAATTGTGGTTGATGGCCTTAAAAGCAACACCTTTTTAGGTAATAGAAAGATAAGCCAGAGGAAGGAGACTTAGAGGTATAATGTCTTAGAGGCATTATGCCAAACAAATTGAAATATTTAATACCTAGTAAATTTCTGAATTAATGATTATATCCAGATGGAATGAATGCCATTCAAGATGATTATAGTGTCAACAAAAAATAAGAATACTCTTGGTAGATAAGAACAGTTCAAGGAAATCTTCTGGATAAAGAGGAATGTGACAAGACAAGCTCTGCAAAGTACTACATATCCACTGAATTTAATGGTGGAACAGCAAATGGAGATAAGACAATTATTGGAAATGCAAAATGGTTACAGGAGGACTTTTTGAGGGAGAAGAATGTATGCTTTTATCATGAAGAAAAAGAGCTAGAAAAGAACTGACAATCAAGATTTAGGCAGCAAAATAGAACTGTCATGAGATAGATCAGGAGAAGAAAGTCAATGAGGTAAAAGGAGAAAATGAACGAATTAGAGGGACGAACAGATGAGTAAAAGATGGCTGGATGAATCAGGCTTTGCAAACATTGCAGCAAGAGATAAAGGGAAAAAAAATAAAAGGAAAAAAACCCACCAAATATTAAATGTGTAAGAGTGTGACTCAATAGAAGAATTAGCATTTTCAAGTGAAAACCTTTCCTAAAACACCTTCCAATTCATTCTATACAAACATGCAACATGAAAAAGCCTATTCAATTTTGAAGTCTTACAAAATTCTGTGACTCATAATATTTGAAACTGTGTGATGGGAAATGCTGCCCATTAAATCACTTCCCACAGTATCAAAACATTCCTTTGACAACTCTTTCTTCATAGCTGACCAAACCCTCACTTTTAAGATCATTTTAATAGAGTGGCACTGCTGCTGAAGAGAAGTAAAATTAAAATGCTGGAGGGCAAAGTCCAGGTACAATGAGACTTTAATTAGTCAGGTTTCTAGTTAAGGCTTACGTCAGCTTTCACTGAATTTGAGAGCAAGCCTGATACTGATTACAGTGGAATTGGATCAAAGGTGCATGATAAGATGAAGACTTTGTGAGAGTTCTTTGTCCTCAACTCTTTTTAATTGAGAGGTCAAAAATAATATTTTTTCTTTGAAGATTATATTAATATTTGGATTTATTTTCATGTATTTTATAGAGAAAAAAAATAAAAGTAAGATGCAAAATGGTTTGATTTCCTTTCCTCTACTTGTCAGGTTTTTTTCTTCTTGTTTTTGTTTTTTCTATTAGACTAGAAAAAGCATAAGGAAAAGAATTTAGAAGAGTCTTCAGCAAAGCGATACTTAAATGTGCTTTTAAAAACTGATTCCCTCTCCTCCTTATATTTCTCTCACTCCAGTGAATATCTTTCTGGTCTATTGCCTGCTAGAAAGTTGCTTTAAATTGTTGCAGTAGTTTCCCTGCATGTGAAGAATCAGGGATGTTGTGACCTCCCTGTCCTCCTTGTTGCGTTAAGGAAAAGGAAAAGTCCTCTGTTCTCTGCCTATTATTATTCCCTGAAACAGCCTGCTTCTGTAGGTAATTGGGTATAAATGAAAGCAACCTTTTCAATAAACTAGTGCTAATCAGAAAATTAACAGTTGACAATGTCAGAACTGGTGGCCAGAAAATTTGCCCATTTAAGTAGATATACTCCCTGTTCAGCTCTATTGATTTCACAAGCTCACAAGCCAGTCATGTATCTCAAGGAACAACTGATTTAAATATAGCTATAGAGAGATGAAATTTAAACATTGATACAATAGTTGGTATGTGTGAAGAAACTACAACTGCAATACAAGGCCTACATGTATTGCTAAGAAAACAATTATCTTGAAAAATAACCAATATTTATTAAATAAAACTTATCTTACAGTAATAAACATTTTACGTTTTTCAACATTTAAATTAAGTCAGACATGAAATATTTTTGCACTCCCTAATTAAATGAATAGAGTTTCAAATTAAAAAAAAATCAAATTCAAGTTTAGAAAATATTTTTAAACCTTACGTTTTTTATTAAGTTATCTATAAATTTAAATTTTTCTTCAACTCACAAAAAAAAAGAAAGGAAATGTTCTGTTTTAATTTTCAAAGTGTTCAGTTTCAGATGAATAATTTTATAATTATTTTTATTTTGACTAAATTTCAAAACACACTCAAAGAAATAGTAATGTTCAATCCTGAAAAATATTTTAAAATCATTACAATAGGTTCTTTCTGAGCAGTTTGTAAAAATATATTTGTTTCTTCAAAATGGGAAATCCATTTACATTATCCCTCTTACCGATAAATTTCAGTTTCCACAATCACAATTTTGTTAGAAAAAATTTGAAGTCTAGATTTGACTCAGTTTATGAGCCACAGGTCCGTCAGTTGATCAACCTTGTCCATATAGCATTCCAGGTTTCACTTTGTTCTAATATTCCAAAATTTATATAACATATTCCTTGAATTTATTCCCATAAAACTGATCTTGTCCTTTTCAAGTCAAAGAGACTGTTTTGAAAAAACCTCCACTGCCAGCAGAGGACGATGTAAGAATGAGTGTCACCTGAAAGATAAATACTCTGCAGGAATTACCATGCATAATCTTTAGTAATATGAAGTGTAGGAAAAATTTAACACATAGAGGGAAGTGATCTTCTTTACAGAAATACAGGAGTGGGTTAGATAATAACATTTTTAAATGGTTTGATAAAAAATCATAACAGAATAAGAAAGTACCTGCAGTGCCTTTTATCATTACTTTATAAAAATAAATTAAGAGAGTGAACAACAGCACCACATTTCCACCTGAACTAGGACACCACCTTTGAGGTGTATGCAGAAAATGAATATTCCAATATGACATCATTCAGTGTGAAAGTGTCCATCACTGGAGACAGAATATAAGTAAGGAACTGGAGAATTTCCTCAAACTAGTTAATATTTTCAAATACACAGGGTTTCTTTCCCCAGGTTTCACAGTCACAAAACAAAAAACAACCCACAATATGGAAAAATTTCTTCCTATTTCTCACTCTGCAAAAAAAAAGCACACTTTAGCCTGCTCTACCATCCTTAATTGTTCACTTCTTGTATCGTCATGATATAAGGATTTCAAAACATGTAAGTGTGAAGCAATCAGGCAAATTCAAAATAAGGCAGGTCAGTAAGATCTACCAAAACAAGACCTTTGAGAACTTCCTTACCTACAATCTATTGTAACTTCAAACTCTGGAGCTAAGGAAACAAAGATGCACTTAAAATAGCAATGAGCAATACCAGAAGTTCATTGTAGAGTCCTACAACACTACTGACAAAGTGATCTGTCAGCCTCGTCCTGTTTACCTTAGAGCTCTTGGGAAACCCTTAGAGTTCACTTGCTACTGAAACAAGCTTCTTAGATGGAAATTAAGGATTGCCCTTAAAACATCAAAAGCAATATTTGATGAAATAGTAGCTTGAGAATCAGTTTCAAAATGTTTTAATTCCACTGAAATTATATATCTAAACTTTTTTTGTGGGTTTTTTTTTTTTTTTTTGCTTTAAATGAGTGAAACGGACTTTCAAGAATCTGAAGAATGTCTGGTTTTACTGGTTAACACTTTACTGAAAATGTTTTTTTTTCTTTTTTTTTGTTTCAGATCATGCTTGACCAACTGAAAATTTTTAATTAAAATGAAAAAAGATCATCAGGTATATTCTCAGATTGCTCCTTTTCCTCAAGCCTTAGGAAATACTGTAAATATTACCTTCCAATGAGTTTTTCCTCACAGCTTTTGCTTCATGTAAGAAGGCCATCTGGGGTCCTGATTGGATTAATGGAAGTAAATAAAACATGTGAATATTAAAGATGCCTGTTGTCAAAGGCAATTAACATGTAGATTGCTGGAAATTTTCAAGATGGGCTATTTAAACTGAAGTTTCCTGCTTATTCTTTAACTCTTCATGGACCCTTGAAAGCCAAAGATGTTAGAAGGAAAGGAAGATGGGGAGAAACTCTTCAGCAGGGCCTGTTGTGATAGGATGAGGGGTAATGGTTTTAAAATAGAAGGAAGCAGATTCAAACTGGATATAAGGAAAATATTTTTTTTACGATAAGGGTGGTGAAACACTGGAACAGGTTGCCCAGAAAGGTGCTAGATGCCCTGTTCCTGGAAACATTCAAGGTCAGGTTGGACAGGGCTCTGAGCAACCTGATCTAGTTGGAGATGTCCCTGGTCCTTGCAGGGGGGTTGGACTAGATGACCTTTCCAACCTTAACCATTCTATGATTCTATGATTCTAAAAATTGGTTGGGAAACCAGGTAGTCAATTTGATAGAGACATTTCTTATAGCTCAAAAATAGAAAAAATTCTCAAAACTATTAAATATGGGGAAACCCAGGGTCTGTAGGGTGAACCCAGCATAATTACAGAAGCATAGGCATCTCGAAAGCCAAACCTAAAAATATCCTTCATTTGTCTCCAGCAGGCTTGATATTGGCTACATCATTCCTTCTATAGCTCACAAGGAACATTTTTTTAAGGAAAAAAAAAAAAAGTTACTGAAATATTTTCAAACTAGAATAAATTATAATATGAAGAATGATTTGATCTTACTGTATCCCTACTTGCCTTCCAACAATAACTATGTGGCTTCACTCCAGGGTTGAACTAATGTGAGGACAAGACAAGCTGACTTGTGATTTTCACATGAATAAATATGTCAAAGTAAACTCTTGTCTCCTTCAAGATTTTATCTAGTATACTAGTAACCCAGATTAAAACAACAATCACTTGGTTTTCACTGAATTTTTGTTTTAACTTGTTTTCTTCAAACTAAAAATGAAACACGAAATTATTTATATTAGTTATGAGAAGGTTAAACTTATTCAGAGAGCAGAGCAGCAGCACTGTCTTAAAGAGAAGAAAGTATTCTTGGATCATTTGTTTCTTGACTTTTACTGTGCTTCCACCCTTTATTTATCTCCTCTCAAAAAACCAAAAAGTGTAATTTACTGCCACACAAACAATCATAACCCTACTCTAAGCAGTACACCTTTGCTCAAATAGCAGCTAAAATGAGGAGAAAATACTACTATAAAACATATTCAGTTATGAGACGGTGCTTCACAAAGGGCAGGTTGTCAACTCTGTCCCTTAGCCACATTTGAATTTAAAGAGAAATCAAGCAGAAAAAGAATTGAGAAGGATGAGGAAAAAGTAGGTTAAGATAGGAACAAATAGAATGCAATCTAGGATTATAAAGAACCAAGTAATTTCTATGCAAGTAAATGTTTTTTTTGCTAATATATAAAATAATTTAGCATAGGAGAGTAGTTTTTCAAAACCCTTTTCTCTAGTGACAGTAAAGCCTTAAACCTTGGCAGTACAGATGATAATAATACCCCATATGTATTTAAATAAATAGGATTCTTTCTCTAATCATACTGACCTGAGGCAACTAATAGCTGTAAACCCTTCTAATTACTTCCTAGAATAGGATTACTTTCACCTGACTGGGTAAACTGACATTTTAAATTGCTTTTCACAATATAACAAGATCTGTTCTGTTTAATGCTGCATTTCTAATGTCCTAGTGTCTGTCAGAGGCATATTGTGAATTTCATTCAAAATACCAAAGGCAAGTGTTTAAATAGATAGCCCAAGCTCCAAAGAAATCACAACAAAAGACAGCATTTTACTTTCAATGAGGAAGGAAAGGCAAGGAAATGTGTCAACTTGTGCATGCCTTAAGAAACAGAATAACACAGAAGCTATTTAGACTTGCATCAGATTCATCTATCTGGTATGCAAACCTGGTCCCAAAGTAATTTTATTTCTTAAGAGTTACATTTTCTATGAAAAATCACACACAAACTGCAGGGGTTGGCTCTGCCGAATGAACGTGCTTGGATGTAAAACCTGATGTTACTGGAGTGGTAACAGTTAGAAGTTGGTAAAAAATAGAAGAACCAGACTTGGTGACATATGTAACAGTTGTTTATAGCTGGATATGATGCAGGTGAGAAATATAGAGAACTTTCCACATATTTCACAACAATGCAACTCAATTACAATAATTGAAAATGCCCTTGAAATTTAGAATTTGGTCTAGTTACTCGGATATGGAAAGATAACGACGTTTTCCAATACATTCTGATTGAAGAATGCATGGATCTTACTGAAGAATTTGGAATATAAAGAAAAAGACTCCAAGCATATAGGTTTGGCAAGGATACATGAAACTAACTTTGTATAGCTGAGACATCTCACAAAGACAAAGGAATAACTTGTCTTAGCAGCCTAACATTTGAAATTTAAAAAGTTAGTCATATGTAATTTAGCCAACTTCCCTTCTATAGTTTCTCATCCAAAAATTTATTTCAAAATCTTTCCTGGAGGAGCTTTTGTAGAAATTTCGACTTTTTCCAGTGAAACCCATTGGCTACACAAGATGGACTCCAGATAAAAACCAGATGAAAAGAAAAAAATATTTGGGGAAAAAAAAAAGTTCTCTTCAGATGAGAAAAAGCTATATTAAATGTATTCCCAAACTCAGAAAATGTGTCCTGTGGTGACATACAATCCATATGTTTAGAGCATGTTAACACAAGTTGAAAACACTAATCAGTAATCTGGGATTTAAGTGAAAAAAAAACCACCTCAGAATATCCTTAAAAACTGGAGGTTAATGCAGCAGAAAGAGGTGAAAACTTGGCTCAGTAAGTATTCATTATATGATTTGTCATGAGCTCCAATGGATTCAGGATTTCGATCACAAAGTTTGAATGTCTTTCAGAAGATTTTCAGAATTGAATGTGATCTTAAAAACATGGAACACATTATTACATATAAGCATATAATCAAGGCCACTAAACAACATTAACTTTTTTTTTTTTAATTATACAACAGGAAATACAATTAGGAGTAATAAATAAGTTTGTTGGAGTCTTTTCATGAGACATTCATGACAATTTTTCCCCTCTAGCGTGATTGCAAAATAGAATTTTGACCATTTTAGAGTCCTGATTTGGATATTTGTCCTGGTTTCAGCAGGAGTGGAGTTAATTTTCCTCTCAGTAGACGGTACGTTTTGGATTACATATGTGAAGAATGTTGATAAACACCCTGATGATATATGTTGTTGCTAATGAGACCAAGGACACCGTCCAGCTTCCCAGGTCTCGCTGTTGTGCAAGCACAGGAAGCTGGGAGAGATCTAGCCAGAATAATTGACCCAAACTGGCCAAAGAGAGCCATAAACGTTCCATGCCATAAACGTCATGCTCAGTGTATAAGTGTGAGTTGCCTGCGAGGGAGGGGGCATATCTGGCATATCTTGCTCTCTCCCTCTCACTTCTTTTCTTTCTGCTTGGTTTTGTTTCTGTGATCACTCTCGGGACAGGCTGTATCGGTTATTGGAATATAGGGTGGTGAGAAATCACGCATTGTCCATTTTGTATATTTCAATATCTTTATATTTTGTTATTATTGTAGTTTTCCTTCGCTATTTTAATAAACTGTCTTCATCTCAACCCACAAGTTTTCCTTTCTTCCCAATTCTGCCCCCCATCCTGCTGCAGAAGGGGAGGTTGAGCGAGAAACTGTGTGGTGACCACGGCTAAACCACCATGATATTTTACCATCAGTTTGTATTTATTTCAAAGTAAATCTTAGCACTACATTTTCTGAGTGTGTAGTGCTTGATTTTTTTATAGAGAGAGACCTCTCACTTTTCTTTGAGAACCTCTCATGAAAATATTTTAATCAAAGAAAAACATAAAACAATTTGGAAAGAAAATGTTGTTATAAAATATGACAATTTAAAGATTTCTATTGTAAAACCTAAAGCTCAACTGAACATCAAAAAAGACCTTGCTGCTTTTGGCTTTTGGTTTACCTTAATTATCTGAATCTTTTGTTTAACTCAGAATAATGGAAAACAAGTAAAACATACTGACCAAATTAAAATACACTTATAACTAATTTAGATCTCCACGTGTATCTGTCAGTTTAAGGCTGAAAAATCTGATATGTTGCACTAGAAAAACTCAGAAAGGTATATTTCTTCAAACAATGAAGATTATACGACATAGCTTTTATAATGTGATTTACATTGCAATCATAAGTAGCAGGGAACATCTCCTTCTGTTTATCTAAAAATCTGGGATATTACATGTAATTTAGAGATAGATATGATCTCTTCTACAGAGACATTCAGTTCTGTGAGTTTAGCAATATCATCCCAGTTATGAGGTATTTTATCATAAAGTAGATGGAGTTTTCCATAGAGAGAGTATCCGTTGATTTCCAGAATTGATTATAGTGAAGCTGGGCTAATGCAATGGTTGCTGAAGGCAGTGTCGTTGGTGCTGTGAGAGGAACAGAAGAGAAAAAATGGTTTGCTAGTGTGATGGGAATATACATGCCTCTCATATCAGAGATAATTGGATTAATCAGAGTTCTATTGCCAGCAAAGCCCCATATTTCTATCTCTTGATGCATGTGCCAAAGACACTTGTAAACAGAGGCCCATGGGGGTATCACACTAGAGGGAAGGGCAGCATCAGCACAAATTCATTGTGGCATTTGATAGCATGTTAAGGAATCTGACATCTCTGTAAAAAAAAAAAAAAAGATATTTATATATTTGTGAAGAAGTTAAATACTGAATGGTGTAGCTAACCTAACCAAAACTTTCAAACATTATGAAGGCAAATGGTTCATGTAATCAGGACCTTTAAAACTTTCTATGTTAGTTTAGACTCTGCCATGTCTTCTTGCTGTGGACCACTGAAATTTTTCTATCGCTTTTACCTGACATACAAAATTTGTTTTGAATCAAAAGTGGTTTCCATGGAGAGTTTATCCCTTCTGGATTTTTATCTTAGTTTTAATTTAAAGAAATTAAAAGCCTAGGAAATGAAAAGGAGCTTCAGAAAAATAACAAGATTGCTTTGTTAAATTGTTTTCAAATTTTTAATTAAAGGAAAAAAAGTTCTAATTTGGTTTGTCAGTTAAATCTTCTGTCAAAATGTAAGTAATTTT
>WHYT01017432.1:501511-523168 GCA_009806455.1 Tetrax tetrax
TTTTTTTTTTTTTTTTTTGTAGAAAAGAGTAGTATAAGTTCTCCTTTCTAAGTGAATAATCCAGTATCTTTGTGATTTGGAAACCCTGCTCTCTAATGCACGTGCTGTGCACCCAGCTCTTGTACACATAGCATAACCGATGCGTGTGACACATACCATCCATATTCAATCATGCAATTCACCAAACATCAGCAGTTCAGATGCATCTGGAAAGCCTTGGAACCAGTGTACACATACTGTACTGTTGATCTACTTGTGAAGAATAAGACTGAAGCATACAACCAAGCTGTAGCAGGCATGCATACCCCAACTGGCTTCAGGATGTCAAGAAACCATGGACAAGTGACTAAACCTCTTGAACTTTACATATTTTTTAACAGCCTAAAACAGAGACAAACCTTGATAAACTACTGTCTGGCATGCAACTGTCCTAATGTATTCATAAACTAAGAGAAAACATACATCAATTTATTCAGAAAAAAAAAAAAGAATTGTAAGATGTGAATTCCAATCACTTACGATGGATCATATGCATATATTTTGTTCTGAAGCAGTTAAAGTTGTTATAGGTTATTTCAGAAAGGAAAAGCAAGGAAACAAGTAAAAGAAACATACATACCTGGCTTTCTTCCACAAAGAGGCACCAAATTCCCCATTATCACAAATATCACGCACGCTAGATCAGGCTTTATATATCAGGCTTTATATTCCTAAGGTTAGAAATATTATAGATGAGTTGCTCCAGTGTTTGGTAAAAAGAACTGGTGGTTTGAACAAAGACTCAGTACAGGAATGTGATTACAGATGGAAAGGAGCAGGTTGCAACACTAGTATTTCAAGGAATCTGGAACTGCTCTGCACAATCTAATCACATCAAAGTGTTTGAGAAAGTTTTCAACTTTTCTGTTGGGTAGTGCATTTCTTGTATCACCCTATAATCCATGGCAATTCTACAAGTGCTACAAGTGCTAATATGCTTAGGCAATAAAGCATTAACCAGTGACTACTAAAAGAAAGAATTGAATGTCATGTTGCCTCTTTAAAGTTCAGTGAATAAGTATCAAGTTTTCACCAATTCATAAATAAATTAATGGTTCTTGAAGTGCATGGACTACTTTCTTTGCCCAGTGTGAAAGATGGCCTCTTCCGGCACCTCTCTGTTTTCTGTATTTGCACTGTTGCTGAGTTATTTGGTTTCCTCCTTCTTTTATACAAGTTTGCCATCCATGAAGAGTGTTCTCTCCATAAGCATCCTGAAAACCAAACCATGGCTTTCATCACAACATGATATCTTCAGATACGTCCCCAGATGCTGTTTGAAACATGCCACTTGATTTGCTGAAGTACTAGAAGACTGAAAAAAAACCAAGAAAACAAACAAGTACCTCCCCCCACAATATACACATTCCAAAACTTCTGAATTTTCTCACTGAGACATCTGAAAGTATTATGTGCTTGTTCACCACACAGAACACTGCTTATTCTATCTACACTAGCATGCATTATTTCCTCTTTTGAAGCTTGTGCTGTGTTAAAAGACTGATTTGTGTGCTAAAAACCAATAATTCGTAATATGTTTGCATGTGAGAACACAGTTTTATTATTATCTTGAACAAGTAATTAGATACAAAGCAATGATAACGGCACAGTGACAGCACTAGTATGTCTAAACAGGTGAATGAGTTAATCTTTCAGTGGCAAATAAAAATCTGTTATTGTACTGCGCTATCCAGTACGCTTAAATAATAACAATGTCATGACATGAAGTTTATGTTCAATATTAAACAAATACTTCACTTAAATAATCATATTCATTTAGTATGTTGTTCTATTCTACTTTGAAAAAAAAATATTCTGCAATATTCTGCCATACACAATCTTCAAAGAGTTGGAAGGCTATCTTAATTTATAACCTGAAGCTATACAAACTCAATCATATCAGTACAGCTGCCGGGAAACAATTTTCCTATCCTTTGAGAATTTTTGACTTATCAAAAATTTTCCCATCTAAAATGAGTCCAGAAAAGTAAAAGTCTCCAAAAGAAAATAGTAAGAGCTGATTAATCCTTCAGTCTATACCTAGTTTAGTTTCGCATATTGTGTTTTCCATATGCAACAACAATAAAAAAACCCCAACTGATTGCTTTAAAATACATTGGATTACTTTGGTAATTTTATTTCAAGCTATTAATTGCTTTTAATTAAGATATTTTTGATACTAAAAAAAATGTTAAAAACATAAGAGTCAGCTCTATTAGAGTCAACTCTATTTACGAGATCCCCAGATCTACACAGAGAACAGCTAACTAATTTCTCCTCATTAAGAAGATGAGTAGCCTGTGTCTGTGAATGTCCTTAAAGACAATTTTTGAACTTAAGAAATATCACACACAAAATAAAGATACAAGACTTCCCTAGAAAGCTAAGAAAAAAAAAAGAAAATCAGAATATTAGTAAATTCTTACCTGATTATTAAAAATCTGCTTTGACTCTACACTTTTCTGAAGCTCAAATTATATTTATATCCTTGGGTTTGTAATTTGAAAAAATACATTCATTCTGAGAAAGATGGGAGAAGCGATACTGTATATTCAATACATGACTAGCAAACACTAATCATGGTAATAATAATAAATCCTGAACAGACAGTTCCTTAAGTGTGTTTTTGACAAACATAACCATGTTATTTTTTTAAAAAATCTGGACATCTGTTGATAGTTATTTGCATGTTTACCCCATATTTATTATTTACATTTTGTGCATTAAAAGTCTAATTGTTTATTAAAAATGAGTTAATGAAAGTAAACCTTATGGCAACAGAGGAACACACCAGAATGAAACAGAAACTGTCAGAATAAAGCAAATTTGCCCCAACGCCCTATTAATATGAGACTTTATGGTTGTCTGCTGCTTGTTCTAAGACGTCAACAGCTGAAGTGTTGTAGGTTTGGGATATTTTTAATCTCTAAATGTAACAACCGTCAGTTAGAGGAGAAATTACATTTGAGTAAATGAGTGTGAGTCTCATTTGTGGCAAAGGGAAATGTGTCAGAATTATCACAGCATAGCGTCTGGGTTGAATTCATCTATCATGGAGGTCTTTAATGTCTCCAGAAGAGTATTTTACACAGATTGCATACTTCTTCTGATACGTTGAGTGACTTCCCAGGAGACCTTACTTTGTTCTACAGTACCACAAACAGTTTTAGGCAGCTTGACACAGACTGAGTTCCAGCAGTGGTCTAGTTTACCTACCATTTACAGTCCCCTTAATGCAAACAACAGTGTTTGTCCTTTGGGAAAGTTGCACATAGATGGATTTTTTTTTTCCCTTTGTTTTTTTTTTAATCAAGATTATGACTGGCACTGTGATAATACATAGTTTAAAGCTAATCAGTGACATGTAGGATATAATCAAATTATTTTCTCACTCTTACTGCATCCCTAACTTGGAAGGGAATCAAATTCAGTTTAGTCTTTTAAGAAGCTTGGCAGAAGGTATATAAACTATAAAGCAACAAGATAAATGATTTAGAACTTATAAAAGAGAAGGGAGTCTTGAAAAAAATTCCCAAAGGGTAGTTTTCAAAGAAGGCAACTTACAGTTGAGGATATCCAGCAGCCATCGGTACACTAGTCCCTGTATCAATTCTGACCACAGCTATGAGAGATAAAAGATCATTGCCTCTTCCCTGATGTGAAGGACCCTTTGGCTGCACTAGTTTTGTCAGTTATCAGGAATTAGTTTTACAACACAGGTCTTCAGTGTCATACTGCAAAGGAATTTTTTTTTTAATTCAGAGCCCCCTTTTTAACAGCCCTCCAACTGTTTGTTTTTGAGTGCTATATAACACCCAGTTTCAAGCTGAAGGGCAGCAAAGCAGCGCTTAGGGCTTAGACACCAGGGAGGAGCATGAAAGTCCTGGCATTACTTCTCAGATGAAGAGGAAAAGAGCAGAGCAGTAACAGGAAAGCAAGTGTTGAGGCAGGATAGTGCCAGGGCTCTGATTTGAAGGGGCCAGCAAAGGAATGGCTGCTCCTTTTTAGTCTTCTCAGCAGGGCCCATATTGGTCCCTGAAGGAAATAAACGTGACTGACAACATAAGATTGGGTCAGTGACTGGATCTGTATATTTTGTACCAAGAGAATTGTTAGTGGTACACTGTAGCTGAAGCTGAATGCACTGAGATTAAACATAGGCCTTTATTATATTCTTCTGGGTTCTTACACTCAAACTAAGTATTGTTCAGAGTTATTTTTCTAAACATCAAGATAAGCTTGCAAAATTACATTTGCAATGGAAAAAGTCAGCAAACCCTATGTTAAAACAGTAAATGACATGACTATAGTAAAGGTATTTATTCTTTGTTTTCTGTTTGATCAGCTATGAGGGCCTCTAACCTGCAGATTTCCTTACTACAGTGGCCTCAGCTCTCTGCTTGACTTGTCTTGAGAGAGCAGAAGAGAATTCACTGTATTAACAATACATACACTGAGTAGCTAAGCTTATGCTCAAGGCAATAATTTTTAGGTGTATAAAGAAGATGATTTCTTGGTATGAACTGGACAACATTGTCCTTGAAACTTAGTAACAAAAAAAAATCTTATTGAAATTTGAGCAATAATAATTCTTACTCAAAAATATTAATTTTTGAATTGACCACAATATACTTCTACAATCAAAATTACAGACTCAGTACTCATAAATAACTAAGGCTATTGGAAAATTATGCCCTCTTCCTTACAGGATATATAAATTATTTGCCAACAAAATGTGGAAAAATTGAGGAAAAATGTCACAGCAGCTTAATTATTGCAACATATCATTTTAGGTTTGTATTGCTTATTCCCATACTTTACCCCAGGCTTTTGAGAAAGGTTGTTTGATTTGGGTTTGGTTTTTTTTGTTTTTTTTTTCAGTTTTCCCTACTGCTACAGATGATGTAGATCTGATTTTAAGTTTTCTTCTTTATTTGTTCCACAGCAAATTTTTAGAAGTGATGTGCACAAGAGCTAAGCTCTGAAATACTACCACTTAGTTTTTCTGGGTCATCTTTTCAGAGTGATTTCTCTGGATGTGTTTTGTTTTAATTCCAGTATGTAGCTTCATGAGTTTTTGTCTTGTGGGTTGGGAGTGCTTCTAAGCATTCTTAATTCAATAATAAATAATTATCTCTAAGAAAGAAGTGTTCTAAAGGGAAATGAATGGGAAGCTGGTAAGATTTGAATATATTCATGTGGGCGCTGTGATTTGCAACTGGCCAAAATGTGCAAGCAGATGGAGCTATGTTATCACTACTTTAGTATCCTGGACAGTATATGTCATAGTCATTTGGCCACTGAATGCAATGGCTAGAGCTGAGAAATACTGAATGTGTCCTGACAAGATGGAAGATAGCTCAAACTTGTCAAAGGTATGCTACATTTTTGCAGATGGTGGTCTGATGACCTGTGACCATTTGAGGAAAACCCCCTCATCTAGGTGCAGGTGGTCCATTAGATTGTACTGAAAAAAGACTACACACACAAAAAAGACCCACAAATAACAACAGCAACAATAAAAACAAACAAGCAAACAAAAAAAAAGCCAGAAAAATCCAAAAGCTATCCATGGCAAAAATTGCCACTATCAACTGGCAGGCAGTGCACTGCTGAAGTGCTGACTGATGCTGACTGAAGGTGCATATTCCATTGCCACTAACCAGGCCAATGTAGCCACAATTAAACTTTGAACAAGTTCATGTAAAGTGATCTGAAATCAGCATTATGGTCTAGGGGAGAGACAGCATTCATGGGGGAATGTGGAGAGCTGAATCCTCCCATCCCTTCCCTAAGCTGCTATGTGACTGAGAGGAGTCATTTAGTATAGCTTTGTATGTGTTCCTTCTCATCCCTTCCACTCACATTAAGAGGTCTTCAGCTATTCAAACTGTACCTTCAGTAATGTAAAACTGTTTTACAGCATGCTTTCAAAGCATCTAGCATAATATGTTCCCGAGTTCCACAGAAGCCCTCTATTCACCACAAAAATAGAAATAGATAACAGTAATAATGAAGACTGACTGTCACAACACACTGTTGGAGACTCATTCAAACAGAAGTGTATAAAGCTGGTTACATCTAAACCGCTGTGTTGTCTGTCTGTTGAAGTAACCTGACTATTTTGCTGTTTGGAGGGACTCAGTAACAAAGTACTCCACTGTTCCATTTGGCCTTCATCCTAAGAGGATACCTATTCCCTCCAGGATAATATTCTGAAGCTTGAGCTGTTCTGTACCTCTTATGATAATGCATTTTTGGAGCACTGTATATTATTTCCACTAACACTCAAATATACTTTGGATTTTGAATGAATTATGATTCTTAATAAAGTTTGTATGCTGTACTAGACAACGAAATAAGCAGATGATCAGGCCTCACATTTGGATGCATCTATCTAATATATTTTTCTCCCATCTGCCTCTTTTCTTTTTATTGTGCACTATGCTTCCTCCTACTGTTTTTTTTTCCCATCCCCATACCTAACTCAGGGTGATTAGAAAACAGCAGAAAATAGTCACTGAAATAGGTCACGTAAAAACAATAAATAAATTAAAAGTACAGCATTTTTATGTTAACCTCTACAAGTTCAAGTGTCACTGTATGCACACTTACAGAATACGATTACTGGTTTTCCATTAATCTCCTGACAACATCCAGAAAATCAATATAATCTAGATAGTATTACTTCTAATATTTATAAAGAATGGTTGATCTGGTGCAGAGCCCCCCATAAGAGGCTCTGTCCTTTTAAATTATCCTGCTGTGGTTAGAGCAACATTTACCAATAAAGTAAATTGATTAGGTAGGACTTGAGGTCACATAATTTTTCTAGTTAAGATAAATTAAAACCAAATCAATCACAGTTTTATGAAAATAAAGGCCAGGAAACTAAGCACTGTGTAAATCATATTCCCATAAAACAGAGCATAAGGTTTTGCATAATAAAACAAGGCATATGAACAAGAGAGCACAGATTATTTCTCTCTCTTTTTCTCTCCTATTAGAGAGAGCAATACTATTAGAGGTAACTGAAATTGAATTTGTTAAGCAGTTAAGGGTGGAGTTTTTTCAAATCAAAATTAAAGGTAGAAATGCTAGTAGTTTAAAAAAAAAAAATCAAGAGGATTAAACAGTCTGAAAAATATCCCAGAATCTTCAGAAAATAAAAATAGCCTGATTTATTTTTTTAAATACATGAGTCAAGTGGTTTCCCCATGTACTTCAAACTATCTTCTCAACAGGGAAGCTACACAAGGCACTAGGAAGTATTGCCTGCAGAGAATGCTACCTGTCATTCAAGCCACATATCCCAGCTCAAGACATGGATACTGGCTTCACTCAACACCGCAGCCTGGGGCTCTTAGGTCTTGCTGTCTCCAAGACTATGGGTGAGTTCTCAAACCATTCAGATTGAGATTCATTCAGATTCAAACACCAAAGCTCAAGAACTCTCCGATTGCCCTAAGAATTATCCAAAGGACAAATCAGCTTTCGTTAACTTCCTGATTGTGCCTTGGTGAAATCTTGAGCAATTCAAAGGTTTTCTTGAAATCTACTGGTATTGACAAACTGACAAAGTGTGGTTTGCTAGTTTTTCTACTCTAAAATATTTTTTAATTAGAAAAATCTTAATCTGCTGTGTACTTCCTATGCACACAACTAGTAGAATCTATCTACGAATCCATTAAATCTCATTCACTTGACCAGGTCAAACTGGTCAATAGAGCTGCTTATTCTCTCAGCATCACTACATTTGTATGATCTGTATAGATACCTCTTTGTAACTGAGCAGCATGACAAAGCCAAGCTCTGAGAAAACAATGAGAACAACCATTGTATTTTTGGACAAATAATACATGTTAAAATCTTCTTTCTTGCTCTCTTTTTCTGTTGCACTTTAATTCTTTCCTCCCAATCATAATGGCTCAAAACATACATTAACAACAAGTTAAGGGAAAAGATGAATCTTGAATAATTAGCATAGTGAATCATAGATATTTTAGAACTCCAGGAGCTGGAACTTGAGGACAAGATTCATCTCACCTATCATGAGCAGTTGAAAGTTAGGCAAAGAGTTGAACTTCTCAGCAGAGTTCCCTCCATAGTCAGCTGAAAGAAAGAAAAAAAAGTCCAGATGAGGTTGCTTAGCAACTCCAATTTTCTTCAAATATCTTAGACAGCTATCTTAAAATGGGATGAATCTTCCTCTGGAGACCTCTTTGTCCTTCCAATGATTATAGATGAAATAACTTGAAGTGGCTTCCTAACTTCTGGACCAGTAAAATAGATGAAATTAATTCCATCTCAAGATCCAATTACAGCACAATTACAGATTTTGGTTGTGCTCCAAGGAGAGTAGTGGAAAGGAACTTGAGTATTACCACATAGAAGGCAAAGAAGTTAATCTAAAAAACTTGATGTAAACAGGAGATTTGCCAAACTGATGGAAGACAGTGATGGCAGGTGTTGTAAAGATTATGCATTTATGCTTTAGTTTATACCCATAAGCAGAGAGCAACATGGCAGAAGTCTAGTAATATTCTAAACACAAAAAGATCCCTGTTAATAAACTTATTTATGCATGTGTATTTATCCCAATAGAGAAAGAATGAAAGTTATTTTTTTCAGTTTTGTGATCGCTCTTTACCTTTGTCATATCAAGGGGCAAAAAATCATCTGACAGATCTTTGTTTCTTTTCTAAAAAAGCTGCTTCTGCTATTTTCTTTATTCAAAATCAGCTTCTTCTTCAATGTTAGAAGAAAACCACTCTCCTCCCACGATTTTTTTCAGTAACTCTTCACAACTGTCATATGTCACACACTGTAAGCAAAGAATTTAGGCATCAAGCTTATGAGGCAATGGCAGCTGAAGGGCTCACCGTTCATCTTGGTAAATTTTTGAATTTGTATACAAAGCTTGTATGGGCTCTAGCGATGGAATTAAGGATGAAAATTTCATGTGAAACTAACGTACTTTCTGGCTATTCTTTAGCAAGCCAGAAATATCATAGTATTTATTTTTATTTCCAGAAAATAAAGTGTTTTTTTAAAAAAAAAAATCACCAATTTTATGATATTCTAAAATTTCACTCAAATTCATTATTTGTATTTTTTTTTAATTATTATGCTTTTTATGGGTCATATTTGCAAATTGATTTTAATAGTCTAAGACACACTTCTAAAAATAAGTACCATGTCCAAATGACATAGACGTGTACTTGCACAGCCTACGGTTCATTGCTTCCATAGTGCGGAGGTGACATTCATATTGCAGAGCGCTTGTTTCTCTTCTGAACCACAAGGACTGCTATTGTCGCCCTGAAACAGTTAGGTAGGTAGTTAATTAGTCAAGGTTTTTTTGTGTGTGTGAGTGTGTGTGTATGTACATAGCAATGAGGGTGGGAGCACTTTTCAAATCAACGTGTCTGATCGAAGACGAGGGCTTTGCTGTGGCCCATCAGAGTGATGTTTCTACAACACCAAAATGAAGGGTGGCTTATGTCTGCCCATGGGAGTGGCACAGTTTCTAAAAGAAATTACATGCTTTGATTATATACTTATTTTCTCTAGAAGGTACTTAAATACCATTCTAGATTTGATCTTCTGTTCTATAAGTAGTGTATGTAGAGGTCCACCTTGTACTGTATCATATACTCTGCTGGGGTAGTCAGGAATCTTGCTTATTTTTATAAATGTTTAAGATGCCCTATTTTCTTCATGTTTGGGGGTAAAGAGGATGCTATTTTGAGCTGTAAGTGGATTAAAAATATCGAAATTAAATTATTGCCTTATTTCCTATATCAAAAGAGTATTTAACTTGATTATTTCACCTTGACAGCTGAAGTTAATGTTTTTGCAAGTACATCTTATAGAAGTATATTAATACTGCAATTAATTGGATAATTACTGTAGGGACGTCAATAAATTTTCCATTCGATGTGATTTTTCAAATTTCTGAGAAGTAAGAAATTTTATCACTAACTAAAATAGTTTCAAAATATTTTGCAGACTGATCAAAAAATATCTCTCTAGAAAATCTATTTGGATTAACTTAATGAAAACAATGCATATAAATAATTTTGAAAGGCTTAATTTCATGCAGGAATCATATGCTCGCAATTTTGTCCCCAAAGAATTCATAAAGGAAATAAACAAGAAGCAACTGGTATTTGTCGATAGTTTCAATAAATCAATACTTCCAAGAAAAAAAAAACCCTGTGTTAAAGACTGTGACCAGCTCTAATTATCCACATAAAAATTGTTTATATAACATTGAAAAATAAAATGCTAAATAAGTCAGTTTATTAAAGAGTTATGACTTGAAACTCAGCCTAACACACTTTCATTTATGTGAATTTACCCTCACTTTCTCTTAAGGTATTAGTATCTTCCATTCAATATTTGTTGTTTCTACTTTAGTGTACTGCACTTTACATTTTGTGTATGCTATAAATCATGCTTCTATTATGATTTTGGAAAATTGATTGAAAATCACAACATTTTTTAATGTGTATTACATTGGCTACTATGTACTTTCAAAATCTTCACCAGCTTTGAACTAATTAAATGCTGAGTAAAAATTAAAGCCTTGCTGCTGTAAATTCTGGCTTGATGTTTTAAGACTTCTGTTTAGGAAAACCTAACCCAGATTTATCTTATTTTGTTATTTTGAAGTACTGTATCTGCAGAGAGAGGAAAGAAAGCAAGATACAAGTGATAAATACCACTGGTTTATGGATGATAAATTCAAAACAAATTCATAAATTTGAAATGGCTAGGGACCCTTAAAATTTTTTTTCTATTTAACCCATGAAATCAAGTTAATTTAATATTACCTTTGAATCTTGATTTGTTGAAATAAACAAGTTTTCTCATAGAAATAAATAGAGAAGGTATGCATGTATGTGAATATGCACGTGCATATGTATGCAAATAACTCAAATAATTTTGTGCCAACTATCAAAAAAAAAATCACTGAGTTTTTATCAAGCAGGGAAAATTCAAATTTAGAGATTTAATTTAATAAAAAATGCTACGGAAAAGAGTATGCAGATTAAAACATGAAACTGATTATCACATATATTCTTAACTAAAGATTTTACTACTGTATTTCTCAAAACAGAAACACAAATAAGTCATGAGACTTTTTAGCCTAATCAAATGGTTCGTGTGGCACAGGGTTGCCTTATATATGTCTTTAAACTTTGCCTTGTTTTAAACAGCTCAAATTTTAGCAATGTCTAATTGTTCTTACCATGTTTTGGTCTTGTTACATGTTCTTCTCCCCTCCCACACACACGTCTCCCCTTCTTCATGTCTTTTTTGGGAACTTGAAGCCATATACAGAAATTTAATTCCTCTTCAGACAAGACAGAATGACTATTCCTTGCATAATTGCACCAAAGGAAGAGATTCAAAAGTGGGGAAGAAGCAGAAAATTTCTTGTTCTCTCTCTTATGTCCTATTCTATGTATATCAAAGGGGAGCAGCCAAAATCTAGTGCTTGTCAGGTCTAATTTAGTAATGTTCTGACAATCTTTCAAAGTCATACACTTCATCATATTCTTTAACAAATAAATCATTTAAAGTCTTTCACAGGAAGGGAGAAGAAAGCTTGGAAAAAAGCTGGAAAAGAAGCTAAGAGTATTCTCTTGAAATAATTGACTAATTGAAAAACATAGACATGTTAAGAACTATTTTTTTTCAATTAGTAGTAATTATTTGATTCAATTTCTTTATATTTCAGAATCTTAAAGGCTCTAGGGAAAACTAACAGAGCTGAAGTTGCACAAGAATTAGCTTTGTTCTGGTGAATCTCAGAGAGTTTTTCTTACGTGCTTCTTGGCTTTCATTCTTTCAGCTCTGTTCTTTTTGGCATGTCAGAGTCTCCTATTTGAGAAAGATTAAATACATATTTAACATTTATGACAATGGTAAAAACTCATGTAAGTGGTGTATTTAAAGGAAGTTGTTACTACCAAGCCCCAGACCATTTTTCCCTTACAGACTCTAGGACATCTGTGGGAAATACAGATTTGTGAGAATTCAGGTTTGCCTTAGCTTATCGGAAGCATGGGAAGAGATTGCACAAGATATCAAAGTCCCACAGGCAGATTTCTAGACATCATCTGCTAACTTGATAGAGGTGGAAAAACCTAGGGATAAAAATAGATTATTACTTTCCTCTTCTGAAGTTTTATTTGCATTTAGTTTTGCCTGAACAAGTTAAGTGTAAACATGTCAGGAAAAGAAAAAATGATGGGAAACAGTGATTGAGCTCAGAATGATTTAACATGGCAAGCAGCCCAACTCCGTGCACTGCTGAGTGATCTTAGCCTCTGTGATATAAGGAAATGTTCAGAATTTCAATGAAGATTGGATATATAATCACTGCTTCCCATGGATGCTAGCAGACAAATCTTTAGGAAGGTAAAGAAAGGAAGATGAATAGAGGTCAAAAGAGAAGAGACCTGATTCCAAAACAGACTTCATAAAACTGAAGTATAGCCTGTCATGCAATAAAAACAATCTTTCCTTAGCCTTTTGGTGCACTTTCTGTTTTTCTCTTTCCACTGCCCACTCTTTTTCAGAAGGAGCATTTTGTTTTCCTCCTCTATATGGAGTAGCCTTCTGTGTGTTAGAGCACGGTCTCAGATTTCCACCCATCTCTCCCTGTTTGCTGTCACACCTACACTTTTTCCTTTTTGGCCTACTTTTGATGTATACTCCATTTAGAGCATATATTGCAAAACTTTTTACTCCCATCATGCAACATTGTTTGCACTAAAAGTACCTCTTGTTAGTGAATATATAGCACATAATTTCATTTTTCCCCCCCTGTAGTAGTTACTGTGCTGTATTTACAACACCATGAAAAATATATGTGGGAGAGCAGGCATTATGCTGTCTAATATATATAATTTCATTTGTTTTACTACAGA
Organism: Tetrax tetrax; assembly: GCA_009806455.1. Lineage (NCBI taxonomy): Eukaryota > Metazoa > Chordata > Aves > Otidiformes > Otididae > Tetrax > Tetrax tetrax. The sequence continues at coordinate 514,495 of WHYT01017432.1, forward strand.
CTTGTAGATGGCATCAACAGAAACAGAGCCATTCCCATTTATCTGAATGTCCTCTGCCTGGTATTGAACAGCTCTGACTTTAAAGCAGAGGCCAGTCCCCCAGCTGCCACTGAATAATGCTTTCTAAAGCTCAAGGAAGTATTGTGCAAAGATTCTTTGTACATATCTCCAGTTTCTGTGATTCCTCTGTACTTGGATGGTCTCCTAATATTGATTACAGTAGCCACAATGTTCCCAAAGAGCAGCCAGAAGTGTAAAAAAAGCCAATACAGTGAAAAAAAAAGTGGAGCCATTACTCATGCCTTTTTATCATCCAGACATCTTCCTATTAAGAAAATATCTTTTAAGATCCCCAAGATTTAAGGCTGCACTGGGACCATAGGGCATCAGTCTGTACCTTTTCTTTTAACTCACCCATGTAATTACTGAGATAAAAATCATGCTAAATATGTTTTTCCAGTAGTTCCACTGCTAAAATGGTCTGTCTGGAATGAAAATACTGATTTAAAGTTTGCTTTATACATTTTAGCTAAGGTACGGTAATTGATTTTTCTCTGGATCTGGATTTTGCTTTTTTTTTGTTTTCAAAATATCTGAACAAATTCTTCACTCCATTACACTTACACAAATATTGGTTTAATGGATGTGTAGCTATCTCAGAGAAGACCTAGTTCATTCAGGACCCAATTTACCTGCCACTGAAATAAACAGAAAGGCTTTGACTGATGTCTATATGAATTGCATCAATCCCTTAATCATTTCAAATGGAATCTAATGGTGAAGTAGTTCTCATTAGAAACAGTGTGCTGTGAATGTGAGCCTACTGAGCTCATCAATGGCAATATTAAAGCAATAATAAGAGCATAAAGAAAAAAGGAATAATTTACTTAGGTTTCTCAGTTGGCTACTTGACGTAAGCTTTTCTTTTGTTACAGTAAATTTTCTCTGACAGAATAAACAGATTCCTCCTTTCACTCCAATAAGTGAACCCATAGCCCTAATGATATTTCATAATTAGAAACTAGCCTCATGATCTATCTTTATAAGAGGAAATTTTGGTACTATATTAATTATGCTACAAGCCCAGACAACTGCACTTCATGCTATTGTATTGGTGCCCACAACAGACATCTGACGAAAGCTGTCTTCAGGGTTTATTTGCAGAGAAACTGACCACAAAGTACCAGTTCCTAGAAGTCCCATTGCAAGTGTTTATCTTATGTCAGTGGCTGAAATAGTCATTACTATCCAGAGACCCACAAAAATGCAAAAATAGCAGATCAAAAACCAGAATTTACAATACTCCAGTTCTCCCATTCTAACAGCCAACATCATATGCTTCAGTTGAAGGTGCTAGTTCAAGCAAAGCACAACATTCTGCAATATTGAACATCTAGTGACATAGTAGGAAGCAGTGGCTACTTGTACCCAAACAGGCTGTACCAGGCTATACCAGAAATTTATTACTGTTGTTGGCAAAACCACATATTTCTGTGAATGACCTGAGCAATATTAGCCACAGTTCCTGAAATATGCTTTGCAACTTTGTACTATGTCCACTTTCAGGTACAGTGGCAAGCCCCTGATTATCAATAGCTGTAAGTTACACTGAGGATGTAAATCTATTGAGTATGGAGGGAAATCTCCCACATCTTGCCTTCCTTCAAGTTAAAATCATTTGTCAGTGTAGTGTTACAGGATAATTTTGCATTCTTCAATGAATTTGTGCACACAAACAAATGACACTGTATTGCTAGTGTAGATCATTAGAGAAATTTTTTTCTCCACATAGTTTGCAGATTATGGCCATACCTTTACCCTTATTATTAAAACCAAAAGCAGATTAAATTGTGCTGGTAGCATGAGTCTCTGTATTTAAGCCTCAGTTAATAAGAGGGTCCTTAACAAAGCCCTCCTCTCTGAACCCTCCCACTGCATTCACTTGCAAATCACTGTATGGCTGGAAAAGCCGTTCTCCCGTCCCCCGCCAGCCCCAAACCTTCTCATGTTGAGCGCTGCGGCTCTATCAGCAGCAACATCTCTCTCTGTGAGGGATGTTTCTTATTAATCAGGGGCACTGAATGGAAACCAATCAGATGGAGAGTCCGTTTGGCTTCAGCTCCCTTCCTGCCTGACTTAAAAGTGATGCTGGGAGAGAGGGAGCCCTAGTTAGATGCAAGTACATACAGCGCTGGAGATACAGTAACAGGCAAAAGGGAGGAAGCAGGTAGAGAAGCAGCACTGGACAGACAGAGTTAGGCTCAGACACGGTAAGTAGATCAACTTTCTTTAGTATTGAAATTGGTGACAGGGGAAGAGGAAATGCTTTCCTTAAAAGTGTCTAAAATGTTAAAGATGCCTTGCAAATAATTTTCTTTTTTTTTGGGGGGGGGGGGGCAAGGGGGTGAGGCAGGGTCAGTAGAGCACTTTGGGAAGATATCTTTTATACAGGTCAGAAAGAAAATAATTGTACTAGATTGCTGAAATCTAAACTTTTGTTCCTGTGTATTACAACTGCTTGTGTGTATTAGAAAGCTGGTAATGTGTATGCTATTTGACAGTACTATTAGACATTATTAAGTGTTTACTGCAATATAGCAGTAACAAGCTAGCCTAACTTTTGTGCAGGATGCTCTTTCACCTGTACAGATTGAAGCTTTCTTCCTTTTCTTTCTTTCATTTGTTTTTATCGAAGAAGTCTAATCAAAACAAATCCAGTTAAGAAGGATGAAAAAGGAGGAGGTCTGTACTACTAATAAGAATGAAGTACCGATGCTTTGTTCTGTTTTTCTTTCGTGGGAGTAGCAAAATTAGTATATTTTTTAATACATGTTGCAGGGGGAAGTAGCAGCTCAGGGTTCAGGAAGATTGAGAGCTGAGGGAGATGTCTCTTTGAATATTCATAGCAGTAAGTCAAAGTCAACAGGCTTAAAGCGTAAGGCTGTTTTCCAGAAGTGCTAGCAAACACCCTTGTCAGCCTAATATGTATAATCAGAGACTAGCAAGAAAGAAGGGTAGAAAGTATAAAAGGTCGAACTGACTGCTTGATTTTTAAGTAACCAGCAGAAACCAATTGTCCAATGAATGACATTTTGCTTTTTCTTTTACATGCAAAAAACTGTGCAGCTGCATCCACTCAATTTCACTGTATGAACTTCAAACAAAGAATGATGCATATAAACTATAAAGAAATCTATATCCCTTGCAGTCATATGGCAATGTGCATACAGTAACCACTTACCTTCTCACAGATTTTAGTAGTAGGTCAGAAGAAATAATGGTATCTTCTTAGGATAATTTCCATTTTCAGTACACAAATTTTCAACAAAAATGTCAGTCTTACTCTGATTAGTCAGTGACAAAACTCATATTTTATGTAAATCACAGCAGGATTATGCTTCATAGCTAAGTACAACACTAGTTTCTCATGGTAAGCACAAGTATGGATAAAAAGGCAAGTGTAATACTTGCAATAGTTTTGCTAATTGGATCAAAAGCTTTGTTTAATAAATAACATTGGTAGTAATGAGAGAAATTGCTAATGAGAGATCTTTAAAACTCATTATTTCCAAGTCATTTTCCACTTCTAAAATCTTGATTTCTGTTACAAAAAGTGAGAATGGGCTAATTAAGTATTTAGAAGTCTTGTGTTATTCTTGTGTTATTCTATGATTATTAAGAACTCCATAGAAGAACTATGTTAATTTTTAAAAAGGCATACTGTCATGTATATATCAATTTGACAGGTAAAATATATTGTCCTGTCATTTGTCCCTCACATGTAATACTGTAAATTCAAGATAGGCTTAAATACGTTTACAGCTAATGTTAATTTTCTATTAGCAAAAATATAAAACTTTTACAAGATCACATTATACAATCAAATGCCTATGAAACAAGCAGTTCTTGATTTGGTTTTTTTTTTTTTTTTAAGTTAGATAAACAGGAATAATTTTAAATGAGGAAATGTAACTGTATCAGTACTACATACTAAACTTGTATCTAAAATAGTTGTCAAGTCTTCTTAAACTTGTTGGGGTGATTCTAATAACCAAAGTTTTTCATATGTTTATTTGTGTGAACCAAGTGGAGTATTTCATTTCAGAGGCTGTCTTGCAGCTGTTATTGTGAAAAATTATGTTGCGTAAGTAACCAGTACATCTCAACTAAACACAAAAAGCAATTTGGAGAGAAAATATGGAAAGAAGCAGCTCTGCCATATGCTTTGTACAGCTCCATGGTAAAAGTGCTTCAGGCTTTCAGCATTTTCACACTTGTTTGCAGAAGTGACCATTCCAAAAAGTTTGTCCTCCCCACTGGACAGCAGCCCATTCGAGGGACCTGCAGTCTCCCTCACCTGGCTGCTGCTCCACAAGGATGCTGACCCCAGTGGCAGTTGCATGGCATTGGCAGAGATGCCCTCTTGTCATTATATCAGCCAAGGGAATGGTTTAATTCCCCAACTTATCTGCCAACCAAAATGTAATAAGCTAATTTAAATGTTTAAATGTTATCACTCACAATGCTGCAGAAAGAACCGTACAACTTAATTCTGGTGTTCTCTTATGCTCTGGCATTAGGACATTGTTTCTGAAGCTGTACAACATGGGTTCCAGGGAATGTAAGGGCAGAAGTGTTTAGAAGTAGAGCTAGAAAGTAACAGGACTGACAATTTCCTGTGAGGATGAGTTTGGTCAGGAGATAAAACAAGGTAGACTCATGTCTCCTGTTGACTGTCCAAAGCCTGATGATAATAGGACACACGAAGGAACAACTATTACTTCAGAATTTTCACATATTATAGAGTAACACACACACAAAGAATCTTGCATTTCTTTTCAAGGATAAACAGAAACACAGAACTCTCCTCCTTTTCCTCCTCCTCCTTCTTTTCCGAATTTTGCAAACTGTTCTATACATACAGGAAGACCTTACTGAAAATCAAATCTCAGTAATGACCACTGTTGAAAAATTCTCCCAGTGCTTGCATAAATCTTGTGTTCATAAGAAAACTGGGCTATATAGATCTGGACATAAGACAATATAGATGTATGATTTTATATGGTTCTTTCATGCAGTCAGTGCTATTTAACCGCAAAAGGCAACTAGAGCAAAAGCCTAGTCAAAAATGCATCTCCCAGTCATATGAGAATGCCTTCTGAATTTCCAAGGCTTGCAGCAGGTGTTACATGCAAATGCTATCTGCAGAAGCACAAATATTTGAAAATGAATAGGGACCTCTGAGTGAAAGCTAACTGCTTCTGCATGTGAGTGAGTTTATGAAAAGTCATTTGTAGGAATAAATGCAAAATTTTGCTAAAAGGAGGTGGGAGGAGAAGGAAAATAAAGCAAAGGGAAACGAACAAAAGGAATCTGTAAAAGCAGTCAAACATAATTTTAATAACTTTTTCCTTTTGCCTTTTAAACAAATAGGAAAATGTCTAATGGCAAAAGGCAAGTTACCATCCTGACTTTCAGCAACTGTCATGATAAAAAAACGCAGTGGCATGGAGGCCTGCTTGCTGAGCATAACAGAACATGAGAGACATCTCTTGATCAGATCATACTATGTGTTTGCAGGGTAAAATCCTAGTGAAACTAGGCTTTGGTTACTTCAAGGAAAATGTTACTAATTTCAGGGTGTATACTGCAGCTTACAAGAAAGCTCTAAAATTATTTTGGTTTAGAGAGAAATAATTTTTAATGCATAATATTGAATGTAATTATAAAAAAGATAGGAAGTGAAGTATACTATTTATAATCTTCATTCCACTATCTCAGAAAGATTACAAAAGGAAATGGATGCCATTGTCTTCAGCCCGTACACAGAGATTACTGCACAGAGAGTTGAATAGACTTATTCTCAGTTATGGAGTAGCTCAATGTCAGAGCTGGGAGTAGAACAGGGCCTCCACTTTCCCAGTCCTCCAGTTTCTCCATATGAATGCATCAATGTTCATAAAAATAAATGTGCCTTGCATACTTAAATAACATCATAAACAGCCATGAATGTTGCTCTGGAAGTATGTTTCTGTAACTGCAAAATGGAATGCCTCAGGTGACAGCCAGTGTATTTCTTTGCCAGCTAAATGCAAATTTCTATATTTAAATTTGGCACCTTTTAGTAGTAAGGGTAATAGCAACATTAAGACAACATCACATTAGATTCTGTTTTTCCTTGCATAAATATAGCTTTCATATTAGAATCTCCTGATATGAAAATGCAAATGTCAGAGCTGTTTATCTAAGTACAAATTTTCTAGGTGCTACTTGGTGTTCGGGTTGATTCATCCTCACAACCCCCATTCAAGAGAAACAACCACTTCATGGAAATTCTATCTGGAAGAACGTTACAGTGTTGGGCCATTCATGCCATTGCTTAGAGACTCCAATTTTCAAAAAAATACTGAAAGCATTTTCTCATCGTATATAAGTATGATGAGAAAGAGCTCCTAAATTACTTGTCCAAATTCAAAACATACTCTTTATAAATGATACCCAAGATTCTGTGAAATAGAGAAAACTGTGGATAATGCTTTTATGTTTGGGTATGGAAACAGTAGGCTTTTCCATCATTTTAGACAAACTACACAACAACTCTTATAAGGAATTATCTCAATTTGCATATTCTTAAGTATTCCATTGAAGGCAATTAATGATGTATACAAGCAACAGACATTATTAGATTTAGCTATTATTTAAAAAAAATGATGATCAATTACAATGATATTCGGTGACACAGAATTTGACATTTATATTTCAGCACATCTTAAAAAAGAAATCAGTAAAACATCAGGTCATACAAGACTGATCAATAAACGAAATTTTGAAAGTATAATGGTCTAACATTCTCAGCCCAAGATCTTACCAAAATAATGATTCATTATTCCCTCTGTATTCGATCATTCAATATTTGCTTCTGAGAAGATGACAAAGGTAAAGTCAAAAAGCTGTGAGTTATGGCCAAGGGTGGAGCTAATCCCATTACTTCTGTTTTGAAAGAAAAAGTAGGTATAGTACAAATGAAAATTAACATTTTAAAATCCAGTAGTTATAGGCCATATATGATTAGAAGGTATCAGTGCACTGCTCATATCTGAATTTAACAAATCAAAATAGCCCCAGTTAATTAATAGAATTCTTCATATATATATATACACACATACGTTCATACTTATATTATTTGTATAGACATAAATCCAAGCATAACTCACATGGATTATGAAAAGAATTATAAAATATTTTTAAAAGGAGTAAATTTTAATGGATTTGCTTAAGTTTGCAGTGCTATTTTCTGCCTTAATTCATTTGCTTGCTTACTTTGTTTTTTATCATAATACTTTTATGTGCTTTGTATTATTCTTTGTCATAATATTTTGTGTTGATGACTTAAAATATGAAGTTTTGTAATGAGAAACTATTGTAAACAAGTTATTTCATCTGATTTTTAAGGCATAGGTTCCGGATGTGGGAAATCTCATGGAAATTATTCTGCCTGTGTATTAATAGAAAACAAAATAATGAAAACATAGTTATTTCAAAATGAAATTCTTGCAGTTGTTTAAATTACTTGTTAGGAAAGCTGTTTGTGCTTGTGCCACATGCTGGAAACCTTATTCAGAATGACTAACATTTTGCAATAAGACTAGTCTCACTGAAGCCAGTGAAACTGCTTTTGTGCCTTTCCCTTACTCAGAGTAAAAATGAGTGCTGAATCTGTGTTTTTATAATGATTCAGTCTGATAAAAATATATTTTTTCTTCAAAGTAAAAATAAAAATACTATGTTACAGAAAATATTTTCTCTGTTCCTACAAGATTTGAAATAATCCTTAAATTTGTTTCCCAAATGTAAAAGGAAATTTCACCTCTAATGAGAATTCAGACTTGTTGAAAAATGGGAATATATTTTAAAATTAATGTAGATTCTTCATCCCTTGCTGTTTTCTGCATCCTATCGATTACCAGCTATTGAGCCAGGTCTTGCTCCAGATAGTTTTAAATTTGTGTGATACATGCTTTCTTTACTAATCAAGACACATTTTTAGATTGCATTTATATATTTTCTAGAGGTAGGATACTAAATAAAACCCCTTGTGTTCTAAAGAAAACTAATTAATGTTTTCATTTTCCTTCATGGAGATAGAACTTCTTTATCTATGATATTGAAGATACTGTTCTTGGCTTAGCAGTAGCAGTAGTAGTAGTAGTAGCAGCAGCATCAGCTGTAGTATCAAGGCTGAGAACTCACATATAATTTCAAGTAAGGATTTTGTAATGTTTTAATAGCATTTGTGACATTTTAATAAAATCCAAGCTTCTGATGCTGCCTGATCTACCAGTCATAGTCCTACTGAAAAATACTCATTACTTATGATGGCAAACCATTCCAAAATAGAAAAGTATGTCATGTATTTAATGTACCTCTAACTACTTTATAAGGCAATTAAAGAGAATAAACTCTTAAAAAACTTGATACAGCTACTATCAGCTACACATGGCCAAAAAAACTACTGGCTGAGAACTTCTCCTTGAAGCTTTCATTCAAGAAAGAGGAAAATCGCACTAGGGAAGTCAAAAATGCTAGACTGCTCCATAGATTGGTGGGTTTGGGAAAAAAAAAAAAAAAAAAAAAAAAAAAAAAAAAAAAAAAAAAAATATTATTTAATTTTTTT
>WHYT01017432.1:523188-538210 GCA_009806455.1 Tetrax tetrax
AAAAAAAAAAAAAAAAAAAAAAGAAGAAGAAGAAACAAACACATGCTTATTCATGTTGTCTGATATAAATCTGAAAAGCTTGAATCTAATGTATAATGGTTTAGGAACATAGCTAGTGTTGCACATTCATAAACATAACTGTTAGCACTGCTAGAAGGAAAGATTCAGCACTCCTGCCAATGATACTCACTCTAATTAGTTATTTGCCATCTGAATTTACACTCATCCAATTCACATTTACATTTTAGAGCAAATTTACCTGACGATCCCCTATAATATGGATCCACAAAGAATAAACTTCTCAAATGTAAAAAAGTCCTCTATATTATTTTCTGTCCCCAACATGTTTAGATTCTAGTTCTAATAGTTTCCCAAAGCAAAAAGCCTACAGGTATAATAGACATATTTAAAAAAAAAAAAACTGCTTTAAAGATTATATTTGCTAAGCATTTGTTGATTAAATCGTGAACTACACTGCTATACACAGACACAGGATCATAGTTACCTTTGATTACTCAAGAGATCTACTGAGTAATGATAAGTAATATATAAACGATGATTTCAAAGAAAACATGCATCTGAAAATTTCCTAACAGTTGCATATGAGACCAGCTAGTTCTTGTGTAGTTTGTGTACGGATCTGTGTGTGTAACACAGTAGGAGTAGCATATATTCACAGTTCGAGTATTAAACAGATCTAAGATGGGTCTTAAGAATTAATCAGCACAGTATTGAAGTTCATGGTCTCATAACATAAAGAGGATCTCAAATTCTATTCAAAAAGATTTTCACTACTTTTTAACAGGCAGAAAATTGTATAAACTCAGCATAAATATTTAAGTGATGTTTTCTTGAAAGTGCAGGTAGTTTGAAAGAGTAGCTATGTGCTATACATATTGCTGGGAACTTTCTTAAGACCAACACATGGGGGTCAGGCAGAAACACACAATGAGCCCGATGCAGTTATTAAAGGTCATGCCTAGAGCCACTGGAAGAAACTCTGTCAACGTGGTAGAAAGAATTACTAGTTCTCTGGAGAAGAAAGGAAGGAAGGTAGGCAGGAAGGCAGGCTTCCTCTCCAAAACTTCAAGAGTGGATTTAAATAGCTGAAGCAACACAAATATTTGCATAAACCAGCATAAGATTCTGGATTACTTGATTTGAGTTCTTCTTAAATGCAGTCCTGTGTGCAGCTACAATACAAAAAAAAAAAAGACCAGAATGAATTATATCATTTGTCTATATCCTTTCTGTGCAAACAGCATTGGAATAATTCATTTGTACAGACTGAAAGCTGAAAAAAACCCTGTGCTTTTAAAGGAACATAAATAGAGGGATGTTCTACAGCAATGAATAAACGAATCATATTAATTTTCTGCTTCCTTAACCTCAACTTGATTAGCACTAATTAAAGTTCATGCTAGTCAGCCTATGAGTTTAGTATGCAATGAAAACAATCCTGAAATTTCATTGCTTGTGGTAAAAACGTGCACACATATAAAGGTACGTACATGTGTCTATATCCACATCTGTATCAATATTGATGTAATTTTAGAGGTAGACATGAAACAGAGATAAAGAGAGCTAGACATTTTTATGTAAATATGTCTCTCTATATCTATATCAATATTAAAATTACTGGAAGGGCAGGTTCAGGAACATCTGAGGTACCTGAAGCTGCACAAGTCCATGGGACCTCATGAGATCCATCCTTGTGTCTTGAGAAAACTGGTGGCTGAAGTTGCCAAGCTGCTGGCCACAATATTTGAGAAGTCGTGGTGGTCTGGTGAGGTTCCAGATGACTGGAAGAGAGGGAGCATAAACCTAATTTTTAAAAAGGGGAACAAGGAAGACCTTGGCAACTACAGGCCGGAGAGCCTCACCTCTGTGCCTGGCAAGGTCATGGAGCAGATTCTCCTGGAAACCATGCTAAGGCACATGGAGAGCAAGGAAGTAGTTGGAGACAGCCAACATGGCTTCACCAAGGGCAAATTGTGCCTGACCAATTTGGTGGCCTTCTATGACGGGGTGACAGCATCGGTGGACAAGGGACGAGCAATGGATATCATCTACCTGGACTTGTGCAAAGCTTTTGACATTGTCCCACACGACATCCTTCTCTCTAAACTAGAGAGGCATGGGTTTGATGGACGGACCACTTGATGAATAAAGAGTTGGCTGGATGGCTGCACTCAAAGTGGTGGTCAACAGCTCGATGTCCAAGTGGAGATTGGTCACGAGTGGCGTCCCTCAGGGGTCCGTGTTGGGCCCGGCCCTGTTCAACATCTTTGTCGGCAACATGAACAGTGGGGCAGAGTGCACCCTCAGAAAGTTCACAGACAACGCTAAGCTGTGTGGTGCCATCGACACACTGGAAGGAAGGGATGCCATCCAGAGGGACCTGGACCAGCTGGAGAGGTGGGCCCGTGCCAATGTCATGAAATTCAACCAGGCCAAGTGCAAGGTCCTGTACGTGGGTCGTGCAATCCCAGGCACAAATACAGACTGGGCGGAGAATGGATTGAAAGCAGCCTTGAGGAAAAGGACTTGGGAGTGATGGTGGATGAGAAGCTCAACATGAGCTGGCAATGCGCCCTTGTGGCCCAGAAGGCCAACCACATCCTGGGCTGCGTCAAGAGGAGCGTGGCCAGCAGGTCAAGGGAGGTGATTCTTCCCCTCTACTCTGCTCTGTTAAGACCCAGCCAGGATTACTGCATTCAGTTCTGGAGCCCCCAACATAAGAAGGACATGGACCAACTGGAGAGGGTCCAGAGGAGGGCCACGAAGATGATCAGAGGGCTGGAGCACCTTTCCTGTGAGGACAGGCTGAGAGAGTTGGGGCTGTTCAGCATGGAGAAGACGAGGCTCCGGAGAGAACTGGTAGTGGTCTTCCAGTACCTCAAGGGGGCCTACAGGAAAGATGGAGAGAGGCCTGTTGTGAAAGGACGAGAGGTAATGTTTTCTAATTAGAGGGAGGTAGATTTAGATTAGATATTAGGAAAAATTTTTTTACAGTGAGAGTTGTAGAACACTGGAACAGGTTGCCCAGAGAGGTGGTGGAAACCCCGTCCCTGGAAACATTCAAGGCCAGGTTGGATGAGGCTCTGAGCAACCTGATCTAGTTGGAGATGTCCCTGCTCCTTGTAGGGGCTTGGACTAGATGACCTTTGAAGGTCCCTTCCAACTCTAACCATTCTATGATTCTACGATTCTATAAATAAATGTGATTTAAAAGCTGGAGTTAACTTACCAGTGAGAGTCAGGTGCATTATAGTTTCATAGAACACATCTGCTAGTGAGCAGAAATGCCTCAAGATCCCAGTAGAATCTTAATTTACATGATGTCATGTGCTGGTTTTGTTTAGTGAGGGGACCTACAGTGGCAGCTTCTGCAAGTTTCCCCTTTGTCCAGTGGACTTGGGTGGACCCGCTGCTGGCCTGGGCCAAGCCAATTGGTGATGAAATATTCGGTGATTATGCCTCTGTGATAACGTATTTAAGAAGGGGAAAAATTGTAAAAGAAAAAAAAAAGATGTGAAGAAGCAGAAGTGGTGGCAGAGGGGGGGGAGCATAAGCCTTGTGGGCCTTGCGACCCTCACCCCCTGGCCTCCCGCCAGGCAGCCATCTGGGCTTGACTCATCCCAGCCCAGCTGCAAGAAGTGGAGAGGAGATGTGAAGAGAACCTGAGAGGCATCTGCCTGAGCCGATTTTGAAGAATTTCTTGTGAGAGGAGCAGCTGCAGACACCAAGGTCAGTGAAGAAGGAGGAGGAGGAGTAATGTTTCTCCTGGCATGGATTTCCCTGCAGCCTGTGGTGAAGGCCATGGTGAAGCAGGCTGTCCCCTGCAGCCCATGGAGGTCCACAGAGGAGCAGAGATCCACCTGCAACCCATGGAGGACCTCACGCTGGGGCAGGCGGATGCCTGAAGGAGGCTGTCGCCTGTGGAGGGCCTGCACTGGGGCAGTTGTTCCGGAGGGACTGCACCCCATGGAAAAACAACCTGTGCTGGAGCAGTTCACGAAGCCCATGGGAAGGACCCCACACTGGAGCATGGAAGGAATGTGAGGAGTTCTTCCCCAGAGGAGGAAGGAGTAGCAGAAACTAAATGTAATGAACTGACCACAACCCCCATTCCCTACTCCCCCCTGTGCTGCTCAGGGCAGGAAGCAGGTAGAGATAATTCAAATGACGTTAAGCCTGGGAAGAGGGTGGGGTGGGGGAAGTTTTCTGTATTCTCTTTTGTATTATCCTGCTTTGATGTGATTAGTAATAATAATAAATAAATAATTTTCCCCAAGTTGAGTCTGTTCTGCCCCTAACAGTAATTTTAAGGATCTCTCCCTGTCCTTATCTTAAACCTTGAGCCTTTTTGTTATATTTTCTCTCCCCAATTCCCTCAGAGAGTGGAGGGGATGAGTGAGAGACTGTGTAGCTTGGTCCTGAGCAGGGTTAAACTATGACATGCCAATTACCAAAATTATTATCTGCCAGAATGATGGTAGTATCATAACATTTCCAACATTTATGTCTTCTCATAATCTGTACCCCTCTCTAGGGCCTGACCTCATTGCCTTTTGAAGCAACTGACCTTGCTCTGTCCTTGCGGTGGTTTAAGCTGGAGGACTATTGAGTTTTGTGGGATCAGAGAGACTCACCAATTTGGAGAGGACAGTGAAGGGGGCAGAGGTTTCCAAGGGGTCCACATTTGGAGGCAAGTGAGGAAAAAGATGGTGGCACCCTCCACCATAGGGTGATATGTCAGTGAAAAGGTCCTTTCCCTTCGCTCTGGAGGCCAAACTAGCTTAGCAAGTGGAGCAAAATATCCTTCCCCCGCATTCCAAGAATCACTGACCTCTTGTCCAAAAGAATTAATGTGAACATCATATTTGTCTTAACACTTTATTGTTATTCAAACAAAGAAAGATTCAGAAGGTATTAACAATCACTAATGTCTCCGTCATTAAGAGACCTTCAGGAACATCCAGGGACTGGGCTAAAGCATGGGTTCCAACTTGGCCTAAGTACGTGCACTCACATCACTGTATAATCATAGCTTGTTATCCTGTTAGGGCAGTCATTGATCAGGCCACCTGCAAGCTATATACTCTTCTATTACATTTTATGCCTACTGATAGTGACTGCCTTGCAAAAACAGTAATAATTAACTAATAGATACACTAATAATATTTCTGCATTTCCCCAAGATGGAAAATTTTGTGTATTGCTCAAGTAAAAATAAATTTAGAATTTGTAAATTAAAGACACTGAACCCAGTTCTCATAGAACAACAGAACACTACCTAGCTCACTAGGGATACAATATTTTATGCGAGTATTTTTTGCCCTGTGAGACTATAGACTTTTAAGGAGCCTATATAAAAATATATATGACAATTACAAGCAAGAGTTTAAATTTTTCACACAGAATCCCACGTTCCTGATGGAAAATATTTATAGTGTCTGTAAACCATAGCAATCAAAAAGGAAACAACTTAGAACAATATTTGCCTACTGCACTTTCAACAGATTTGTGATTTATAGAAAAAGATACGTGGCCTAAGTAACCTTGTGTTCATATACTGCAAATGCTGGAGGCACAAAGGGTGAGGTTGTGAAACAATTTGAGAGTGGAGTTTTTTATTCATACTTTGTTGTGACTTTGATATCACTAATAAATCTGAAGAACAGGATAATAGACAGGAAAGCACAGACAGTGCAGTTTTAAAAATGAGAAGTTTTAACCATTCTCATTTTGATATGAAGCTATTAACAACTTCAGAAACTTCAATGGATGTAAGTCAGCATTTCTTAAGTTCAAGTTAGTCTTTGATTTCAGCTGAGATAAGAATAACCAAATAATTTTGCTGTGGAATTTGAAGTCCTCTTAAATTACTGGTACAACAGAAGAGTAAAAACAGTTAAATCTTACTGTTCATTAAAAAAAAAAATACACTAACTTGAATAACAAGTTTTCTTATTCAGCACAGAACAAAATACTGAAATTAAATCTTGAAGAAGAAATATTAGAACCTGAGAAAATGATAGAAATAATATTAATACATCATATGACATGTCTTTTTAACAATATGATTCTATGTCACTACCATCAAACTGAAAGAAGATTAGTGTTGTATCAGAGACCAAGTAAATTGATATTCATGTGGTACGCCTCAGAAATTACCATTTATCAGTCAGTAATTATAAATTACAACAAAGTATTTCAAAGTGTTCTATGAAAGCAGTTCAGTATAAGCTCTAGGTAAACAACAGAAGTGTACATAGTCCTGATGGAAAGCTCAAGATGGTCCAGCTGAATATTTCCATGGGCATCAATAACATTTAGATTCAATATTTATAAGCAGAGGAAATACTGTCACAGTCATTAATAAGTAGAGTAGAAGACCTAAGAGCTGCAAAGGGATGGAAAGGGCAGCTATGCAGGTGAGCACCAGCTTGTTCAGGAATGTCTGAAGTGCCTGACCCACACCAGATCTTGCCGGCTGGGCAATAACAACAAAACCAGAGGGGAAATGGTCAATTATTAAGTAATTAGGACTAATGTTAAATGGTAAGAATATTTTCTTTCTAGCCTCTTTACACCCTTCCTCCTGCACAGGATTTGTATGTGTGCAGAATCCACATTAATTTGTACAATATGCATGTGAATATAATGTGGGTAGATAGATCATGTTATATGACAAAGCCAATTTACATACAATGTGTGAAAAAAAAAATTATTTGGATAATTATTTTTTTTTAAATGCATTACCTTCTGCACACAAGTCATCAGTATTCAAACAAATAAGCTGAATAACCACATGTTTCTTGCAAGGTACATGTCAGAGGAAACAGTATTGCAAAATGCCAACAAATAGTGATTTCTGATACATCAAAAGATAAAGTTAGAGGAAAATCTAGAGAGTGTGAAGAGGCTTCTTTCTGCAGAAGTTGGCAGAGAAAGGGAAATTATAGCTTGTTCAGCTATTAAAATGAGATTGAAATGTAATTTCAGTACAGCTTAAAATGGGATAAATAGAACACTGTGAACATATTGCTTATAAAAGTAAGAAATTCTTTTATTAGATAAAATAAATGGCTATACTTGAGTACTGTGTAATTAGAACAATAGATAAACATACAGTACAGATTTTAAAATTATACACACTTGTCTTTGGTTTAAAAAATGAAAATCAAAAGTATACATTAGCAATGCGTTGAAGGAGCATTTGCTTTAGAAGGCATTAAAATGTATGTATCATTAAAGAAAACTGCATTAAAAGATACACAGATTAAGTGACTAATGGTAGATAAAAAGAGGAAAAATGACGGAAATCCAGAAAAAATAATTGAGAGCTACTGAAGTTAGCAGAATCTTTTTACTGACTTACAAGACTTAGAACATTCTGAAATTTCCTGCAAGGACTAGAAGAGTAAAAAGTTTGAACAATACTATATACCCCTGAGCAGAGCAAATACAGTGCATGTAGGAAAGAGAAAAAAAAAACCCAGACTCCTATGAAGATTAATTGCTTATTGAAATAATGTCCTACTTAAGTGATGGAGGAAAAAAGAATGGAAATAAAGAGTGCTTTACCAAACTTAAGCTTTGAATAAATGGCAAAAAAATATGACACTGAAATAAACACATCAGAAAAATTCCGAACACGCTGGCTTTCAGAAAGAAAAAGCAAAATTATAATTGTATGGGTCGTATGGAAATCACCAGAAATTGGGAATTCCCACTGTGAAGTAACTACATAAATTCTTATTGAGATCACCTTTCTTTTTAGTGTAAGTGCAGATGCACAAATAGTAATTAAGTATTAATTGTAATTCACTATATGACAGAGGACTTACATGATTATAACAACACCAAATTGAAAGTATGAATGTTTTTGACCTGGTAATGAAGCATTTAAAGTAAGCCTGAGTGTACATAAAAGAACTTCAGAGAACATAACTGGAGAAAACGTGAGCATATTTTCAAAAGCCAACGGGGAAAACAAAAAGTAAAAGTATAGCTGGGGTAAGCACTTTTATGTTTAATTACATTCATAAGGCTCACCTCCAAATGAAGAAAATTTCACAAGTAGTATATTTTTGAATCTGTTATAATTTCAACACTCACAAGCTGGGATTAGTAAATGTGTTTTCTTATATATTCATCAAGATCAGAAAAGGGTAGCTAAAGATGAAGAAATAGGTTTAACTTCAAGCTCACAATTTCTTTTATGATGACTTAGTGGCAGCTGATAACATAAGTATTTCATGAAATTAATTTCTGTGCAAAATTACTCACTTTCATTGTAACTCAAATGAGAGGGATCTCAATCTGGAAATTAAGATAAACTATTTAATTTTGTATTAAATACCAAGACCTTCAATAATTAAAGTGGTTTTATTCTTTCAAATTAACTACTAAAGCATGCTACGTCACAACAGAAGAGGTGAAGTGGAAAGCTGTTTACCTGTTGTGAGGCAATATAATAAAATCTCATGAAATATTGAAACTAAAAATGAAAAGTATAAATTTTAAAACATACCAGCTAAAGAAGTTCTCTTTTACGGGAGATTTGGAAAAATATTGGTAATGAGAGTAAATTATGAAGGGTGAACAACTTTTAACAAATAATAATAATTTGTTGAACATAAATAGCTCTAAACAATCTCCTTTTTTTTTTTTTTTTTTCAAGTTTTGAGTTCCAATGGATTGTTGGAGCAAATTATTGGGAAAGCAAGTCACAAGCTGTTCCAACAAGGGGCATCATAGGCTGGATTGACCTCACATGATAAAGACATATGTGATAAGCAAAAATAATCTGAAGAATTTCAGAATGAAAAGTAAACTGCTTGGATGTTTTGTTCAGCTAAATTATTTTCAGGTAGAATGTTTATTCTGTCATGCTTTATTCAGTTGATTGCTTTTCTCAAAAAAATATACAGGTCCACTTGTCTACTTTGCAGTGAAGTCTCTCTTAAAATTTATCATAATGTCAATAACATAGAACTTTTCCTAACACTTATCTATATATTATATTGCAGTAGAAACTGTTAGGTGACAGATAACACCACAGTAAATACTGATTTCTGTGAATGATGCTTATTCTCATACATGTATATCTTTGAAATTCCACAAAAAGTAGCAGAGGCTCTTAAAACACATGGGGAAAGTAGTGCTATTACATATATTTCCCGTGAAGAAAAAGCTAGGGACGGAAAAGTTTAGTGGATCTTAAAATAAATGAAACAATAGACCCAGCGTAACACAGTGTAACATAGACTGTTTTTAGAGTTGCTGAGCATTTATAAAAACTAGTTTAATTCCTGGACCTGCTGATACTCAACAGCTCTCAAAAAGTCAGATCCATGTTTCTTGAACTGAGTAACTGAAAACAGTAATTCTAGTGGACAGCCAAACTTTATCTAACAAATACATGCTATGAATGGAAAGCCCATGTTTAACTTTTTACACTTCTCTGAAGAACGCTTACCTTCCTTTCCTGAAGCTTTTTGGTTCTCAAGTGTTTGTATCCTCTCTCTTCTCCTTTCTTCTCCTCCTCTTGCTCTTTCCCTTCCCTATACCTGCCTCCCTCTTTTCTTATTTACTCAGCATTCATTTCACTTTTTTTTTAAAAAAAAAGAGAAAAATATGTAACGGTTTAGATTATATAGTGTATATAAGCTACAATGTTTAATTTGACTTAGGAATAAGAAAGAAAAATAATAGAAGCAATTTTTTAAAATCACATTCTTTATGAGAGGTAATATATATTTTTATGTTTCATATGTAATTTCATATATATTTGAGCGTATGTGCTTTCAACCATAGAATTTGTATTTGGACTTGCATCTCTAGTGTTTTAAGTTTGCTTTTCTTTTCTCATTTACCAAATAGGTCTATAATAACAACATTAACGTTACTTTCGGCTAATTACATTGCTACCAAATCATGATACATGATCATAACCAAACCAGCAAGAGAGCTTTTTTTTTAATAAAGCAATAGGCAAATAAAACCTATACTTTAGTTCAAAAATATCCAAAATTTATTAAACCACTACCAATGCTTCTCTCATGCCAAAAATACCACAAGTCCCTCCTTATATAGGCTTGCTGGACTTCCCATGTGGTACACAGAACTAGCAGTAAGCAGCAAAAAAAAATCCTCTAAAGAAATTATGAAAGTAAAGCAAGTGTTATTGATCAGTCTGCGCTTTTATATTCTGCTCTTTCAGATACACACTAATCCACTGACCTTTCAGATATGAAGGCAATCCAGTCCGTGTTTTCCAAAATATGGATAACATCTTTATGAGCACTGCGTTCCTCCAAGCAAATGTTTCATAGAACTGGACATATTGTCGCTTATTAAGAGCGATATTTTATGTTGATTTCACTTTTTTTTTTTACAGAGACAAACAATCAAAGTATATTTAGCAAATACCTCAAGCACTCTTCTTTGATAATAATAGATATATTTTCCATTTTGTAAGGTGGAAAATGAATGCAGAAAGATTAAACTGTTTGCTCAAAATTGGTAAAAACGTGGGTTTTTTTATGGTGTCGGTGCTTTTCTCTTGTTTAAGCATATTTGACTTCAGTACAGCCATTTCACTTAGCTCCAATAAGATTAGCACGTATTATCTAGTCCTGAACTACATTGTTTATTCATATAAAAAAATCAAACCTCTGAGCAAACATCATCTTTAAGTACAATTCAGAAAAAGGAATAAAAGAATGTATGTAGTTTCACTGTCTCATAAAGTGGAGAGATATAGTATAATGTTACGGCTCCCTCTTTTGGATAGCACATATCTAGTATTCAATAATAAAAAAACTCATCATGCTCTTAACACCAAAGAAATAATACAATGCTCTCTATTTTTCCACCAGATCCTGCTTAACAGTGATAAATGCAGCAAATAAAACCAAACTTTTAAAAAGTCTCTTGCAAAATGAAATCATATTGCAGTTCTCTACATTCTATAAAAATAGACATACATTTCCCAGCTAGGGCTATAGCTAGAATATTTTTCAAATACATTAAACATTAGTCCGTCAAGTACTTATAAAAACTGGAACATAAAGTTCTCTCATGGATTGTTCCGCATTTTAGCAGTTCTGTTAACACAAAACAAAGGAGAAAAATAAACAGGAGATTGATGGAAAGCACTTAAGCTAAGTTACTCTCTGGACAAGTGGCCAGAAATGAACAAATTTTGTTCCTACACTATTATTACTCCATTAGGAACTATGAGTGAAAAATAAAATAAATGGTCATTTGGATTGCTCTTCTAAAATCTTCAGAATAATTGTGACCTAGTTGAAGGTCCATAGAATTATATTGCATCAGCTTCAGGAAATTTTTAAACATACCCTTTTCCCTTATCTTTTAGGAGTGCAAGAAAGGAGACAGTCATCGACATTTGAGTTTATGTGAGAAAGTTTTAAAGCTTGACTACGTCCTGCCACTTCAGGCAAAGCTGCACAAAAAAAATGCTAGAGCAGACAACATAAAGCAAATGCAAAATGATTCGTATCAGCAATAACAACAGCAGTCTCATCAAAGCACTATTAAATGCGTATGCAGATAACATATTTCCCCATGTCTAGACTCAGTTCCAGATAGGTTTGGTGTCTTCTGAAAGCTAGGCTACTAGCTTTTAGGAGAGAATATAAACCCTTAGGAAACAAATAGCAGAAAGGGGCTCCACTAGAACAGTGTATACAGCGTACACACCCAACATCCAGTGCCGTGTATCTGTGTGATACCCTTTCTGTCATTTCATGAGAGGATGGGGAAACATTTTTATTTTAACTACCAGGCTACCCAGTGTTCTGAGGTTCATTTGTCGCAGTTTTCAGGAGAAAACAGAAAGGGTTATAAAGCCTTAAGGATTAAATGCCAGATTGTATTTTTTTATTATTATTATTTAACCAGGGACTCATCAGAAGATCTAATTTCAGTATAGTGGGATTTCAAGTTGTAGTAAATGATAGTGAATCCAGGCATACTATCAGGAATCTTAAAAATCTCAGCTATGAAACTGCTGAAATATTCACTATTTTCTTTCTTTAACCTTCTTTAACCTTCAACTTCCTTGATACTTGAGAATTTCGAAGTATTGAATGCGATGCCAACTTATAAAAACAGTTTCAGTTCCACCAGTGACAAGTCACAGGTACAAAGTCTGAGCTCTGAACCAGTGAAATTGTTAGAAATTCTTACACAGACTACAATTGTTGGACACATGACACAGTGGGGAAAAGTCAGCATGGTATTTGGAAAGGGGAGTCCTATCTTACAGACATATTTAAGTTCTCTGGAAGAGTTACCAAGCATATGGATAGGTTTGACTTCTTTAATATGACCTAGCTGTGCTTCTAGAAGGCTTTTGACAGGGTCACTTGACAAAGGCTCTTAAGGAGCCACGAGCTAGAAGAGAAGGTCCCTGCATATATCAGTAATTGATTAAATGACAGAATCCAGCAAGAAGAAGTAAATAACGAGTTTTCACATTGAAAAAAGGTTTGTATCTGTACTAGGGCCAGCGCTGTTCAACGTACTAATAAATAAACTGAAAACAGGTTTGAATATCAAGGTGAACAGCTTTGCAAGTAACATTTAGCATAATAAAGCCAAGGGGCCTTTGCAAAAGCTTGCAAAAGGATCTTACGACTGTGATTATACTAATATACTTCACCTGGCAAGGAAACTGACCTTTGAAAGTGCAATTGTCCATACCATTTCACTGTAGTTACAGTCCCTAACATCAGTTTAGCCTGTACCAACCGGCACTTTCCCAGAAAATTCCTATCGATGTTTGAGGATCAAGCCTGGGATGATTTCTCATAGATGACATGGACATTGTAACCCTAGTCTGGGGGGAGGTAGGGGAGAGAAAAGAGAGTTTAACCATATGGATTTGAGCCTTGCCATGTCAACCCGTGGTCTACTTTACAACTCTTTATTAACTGTAGCAGTTTGCTATATGTACATTTGTAGTCTATGCAATACAGTGAGTCGACATTGAAATGATGGATGGTGTAACTGTTATGATATTATGTAAAGTCACACACATGATAAAATAATAAAGTCTCACTATTGCCATTGAAGCATAATGCCATAATGTAACAACAGATAGTAACAGGAAAACATTAGCCCAGAGCTCTGTAGTGGTAAAAAAAAGCAATGTCATGTATCATGATGAAATTAAGTAGAGAATGTGATTAAGCTGCTGTCTATATATGCATGAAGCTGCTTCAGCTTGAATATTGCAACAAATTATGATTGTCAATCTCAAAAAATACACCAAAAAAAGGGAAAAGACTCAGAGGTGGGCTACTGGTTCAATCAAAAGTATGGCACAGCTTCCAGACAAGAAACGATTAAGTAGGAAGTCTCCAAACTTTTCATCTTGGAAAAGAGACAACTGAAGAAGTTCATTTAAATCTATACACTCATCAGTGGCAAAGAGAGTGAAGAGAGACTATTTATTGTGTCTTTCAATGACAGCACTAGTTGTGTAATGAAGCTGTCAATTACAATGTTTTTGGTTTTTTTTTTTTTTTTAAATAAAAAGAGAGCTGGTTCTTTTGATAAGATTGTTAAACTGTGAGTCTCCTTGTAGAATGCTGTGGCTCCTAGAATCTTACATGGTTTCGAAGCAAGTGGAGAAAGTCATGACAAAGGGAATCTATTGGAGATTACTAAACACCTGGTATTTGGAGACTGAGAAAACATACAGCAGAAAAATCATTATATGCTTCTCCATGCTTATACACTATCACAGACGTCTGCTTGTTGAAGATATCCTCATCCTGGACTATCAGGATACTAATAGAATAAAAAATACCATTTTGCACTTAATTAGAATTTGTTCAACTTTTGCATTTGTCTCTCATTAATGAAGTCAAATGAGATGCAAGTGAAAGACTTTTTTGGTTGTTTGGAGGGGAGTGGTGTTGGTTTTTGTTGTTAAGGAATAGATTCAAATCTAGAAATAAGAAAAATGAAAGTTATTGTACTTTGTCTTTCTGAGATCTGTATTATTCCTGTAAGTGGTAGAATTACCACTTGTAGGTATTTTGGGGTCTTTATTATGGAAATAAAGGCTGAAACCTCAGCTACATCAGGCCCCTCAGGTAACAAATAGCAAAAAAGAGAAAAGTTAAATCTATGCAGTATTTATGTGTACAAATTCCTATGCTTGCAAGAGGCCTGCTCAGCTCTGAGAATTAGATTTTTCTTGATTTTGTGATCCTCTTGAAGACAGTAGAAGAGCATCAAGGGGGTTGAGCTCTGATAAATGACAATGTTCAGCAGCTGCTCAGTTCCTTCAGGAAGGAAGTAGCAACAACAGGCTGTAATTACCAGTCCAAATATGCTAATTACCTTTAATTGGTCAGCAACTAAGTTTTTCCAGTCCAGAGAAGTAAATGTATATTCCCTTGCAGGCAGTAATTAAGTCTACTTTTCACAATCCTTCTCTACAGGAACAAGATTTCTACCAACTCAGACGTACATAAGAAAAAGAAAAGAGGATGGGAAAGACTAATATTTTTAAAAAACCTGATAAACACTAGTTTGAAAATGTATTTATTCTGAGAAATTCTGGCTTATAACAACCTCTTGGGCCTTTGTATGAGACTTAGAAAGTTTAGAAAGCTCCCACCCTTGTACATGCTATGCTCAGGAGATGCAGAGGTAGGAGGCACCTGACATGGAATCTCAGACTGCTTCATTAGGACCTAGCTGT
This sequence comes from Tetrax tetrax, assembly GCA_009806455.1. NCBI lineage: Eukaryota > Metazoa > Chordata > Aves > Otidiformes > Otididae > Tetrax > Tetrax tetrax. The sequence goes on from WHYT01017432.1 coordinate 537,947, forward strand.
GTGACCAGATTGGACCGCTGCATAATAAAGAAGCAAGAAAGAGGTATTTGACAAAAGCACATAGTCCCAGTTATCGGGAGAACTGGTAAGAATGTCCTGTCATTAACAGTGCCGCCATTCATGAATCTTATCTGCTTCATGAAGAGAGAGCGATGAGAATTGATGCACCTAGAAAACGGGGGCCTACACCTTCAGATGCTGCTTTATTTTGTATTGGGAGGTTAAAGGGTTATGTTGTTTGAAAAAAAAAACAACAAAACACAC
>WHYT01017432.1:539890-550924 GCA_009806455.1 Tetrax tetrax
TTCCCTTCCCGCACCTTCCCTTCCCGCACCTTCCTGCACCTTCCCGCACCTTCCCGCACCTTCCCGCACCTTCCCTTCCCACTTCTTCCCTTCCTGCACCTTCCCTTCCCTCTCTTTTTCCCTTCCCTCCCTTTTTCCCTTCCATTCTCTTTTTCCCTTCTCCTTTTTCCTTTTTTCCTTCATTCCAAAAACTGAGTCTTATCCTTCTTGACATGGAGGATATTGTCTTTCCTCTCAGTAGTAGTAAAGTCCTTCTGTTAATCAGCAAGGAATTCAGTAGAGGGCAGCACCACACAGAAAACCACACATTTCAAAAAATCTCAGATTAAGTTCTGCCCTGGCTGGGATAAAATATGGGAACTTAGATCCCTCTGAGAAAAAAAAAAAAAAAACTCTTTTAAAAAAATTGGTGTTTGCACAGAAATAATTTCTTATAGCAGGCTCAGAGCATCTGGACACAGTGTATTGAGTCCCTTGAACAGCTGCTCTTACTTTACAGAATCCTTTGTTTCATCTTTAAAATATACCCTACTAAATGCAATTACTGACCCACTTGAATAGATAACTATGAGACAAGATGCATAAGCCAATGATCACCTTGAAATCTTTAATTGGGTTCAAAGAAAAGAGTAGTATAAACTGCTTATACATTTGAAAGGATGTGGCAAGTGGTGCTTGGATGGAAAATAATGAGGGCAATTTCAAGAAACTAAAAATAAGTAGTTCTGAAAAAGCAAAAGTGAAGTATTTCAGAGTTGAAATATCATTTCTATTTTAAATTATCATAAAAGTAAGCATGCAATCACATATCTCCAAATGAGCAAATAAAAATATATTGATGTCCCCTATTCTTTTGCCTGTTTGCAAAAAGAGTGAAATAAACCAGACTAAATTATCTGAGTGTTAGATTTGTCTAAGTTTTGAAATTTTAAACTGTTTGGCATTTTTTAATAACTTATTTTTCACAGCAGTCTTCTAAGGCTTAGAGGTTTTGTAAAATGTATTTTTAGGATTGTTAGCAGTTTCATAGATTCACTATATTTTAAAATTTCACCAAATATGTGTATAGTTTTCAGGGTTTTTTGTATGTTTGTTTTGTGCTTTGGTTTTTTTTTTTTTTTTTAATATAGAAGAGCTGATATGTTCTAAGAAATTAGATAAATAAATCAGTCATGAACTTAAATGTATAAAACCATAACATCTATTGGAATAATTAAGTAGCAACACATCACTAATACAACCAAATCTAGAATTTATCAATATGAGTATTTTAACATATTGTAGTTCAGAATGTATAGAAGATGAATGCTCAAACTATGGTCCAACAAGAAATGCTGGAATACAGCTGTGAAAGAGTACTATTTGAGCATATATCAAGCAAGAGTATATCAAGAAAAGAGAAGAGATTTCAGAGCCATTGGACAAACTTGATAATCTGCCTTTTGAATAGAGTATTTTAAAAAGTAGTTCCTGTTGTTGTTTGCTTTCATTCTACAATACCTTAACCAGAATCTAAATTACAGAAGAGGAGGCTCAGATGGTGCAGTGGGCTAGAGCTGAGGATCTGGATGACCATGTCTTATGCTCTACATTGATAAACAATTTTATTCAGTGGCAAAAACTACTTCAGTCTATATTACACAAGGACATGGAGAAAGGATTCACTGAAGTGTGGGTTGTTTTTTTTTTCTTTTAATCTATATCCAGTAAGTTTCAATCGCAAGGCGGGATCATCATGTACTGTCCTAGTTTTGTCTGGGATAGTTAATTTTCTTCCTAGTAACTAGTACAGTGCTGTGTTTCAGATTTAACATGAGAATAATGTTGACACACTGATGTTTTAGTTGTTGCTAAGCAGTTTTTACATGAAGTCAAGGACTTTTCAGCTCCTCATGCCCTGCCAGTGAGAGGGCTGGAGGTGCACAAGAAGCTGGGAGGGGGCATAGCCAGGACAGCTGACCCAAAGGGACAAAGGGATATACTATACTGTATGATGTCATGCTCACCATATAAACTGTAGGGAGTTGCCTAGGGGGAAATCACTGCTCAGGGCTGGGCAAATAAAGAGTGCTGCCAGACAAAGAGCATGGGTCTAAAAAAAAAAAAAGAAAATGGTTTTGATTAAATGTTTTTTACAAACTCCTACACGAAACCTCAGTGCCAGCTTCAGAAAAATAATAGTAACAATAAGATTCTATATCATGAAAATTCCAGTTCATTCAGGAAGGAAAAATATAAAATACATTCCAAATACAGAATTCTGTCTCAAATGTAGGATTTTGTTAACCCCAGCAAGATTCCTATGAACTGAAACTTATCTAACAATGTTTTTTTTCTCGAACAAGGAATCTGTTAAAGGCATTAGTAATACTTCAAATATCATTTTATATTATGAGTTCCTCTGTGTAGAAACAGAAGTGAATCCTCTGGACAATTGAGAGCTAGCAAAGGGGAAGAAGGGGTTGTATTAATCATGAAGTAACAGAAAATTCAGATTTGCAGGCAATTTTGAACAGATAGTAAGATAGGATAGAATCAGGCTGAGCTGGGACAGATTAGGCTGGAAGTATTCTTAATATTTGGGCTGTCTCACGGTGTCAGGATGCTGCTGGTAGATAGTTTTCAGACGAAGAAGTATTTTGCTCAGACTATGTTTTAAATTAATGTCTATATACAGTGTGAGAGAGTGAAATAGAAAAAGGTGAAGGAGACATTAAAGAACTTGATTTAAAACTGAGTAACTGTAAGTGTCTCAATAAAATGTTCAAACATACAATTGGTCTTTATTTTTAGTTATATTTAATTTCCATGGGTTACTGTTGTGATCACTAAGGTGTTGGTATTTGTTTCCCTAAGCCCATGGCCTTAGGGAAAAAAAAAAAAATACAACTTACTCAAGTATTTTTCTCCGTCCTCTAGGTGCTATTTACAAAAGGAATACCATATTTGAAAATTTTGTTCTGGTGAATTATTAGAAGAGTGGAGGCAAACGGCATCTCTCTAAGTGATGGGGACTTACTCCTTCTTGAGAATTTTGCTTTGGAGCTATATGTTTCATGCGATTCGTATGATGCCATCCCAAAAAAGGACTAACAAGCACTCACACAGTGAAAGGATAACAAGATTGTCAGAGAATGGTGGAAAAACACTGCACCGCACCAAGCGTGGTTGGATGTGGAATCAATTTTTCTTGCTGGAGGAATACACGGGTCCAGATACTCAATATGTGGGCAAGGTAAGCCTTGTGTTTGAGGGATTCTTTAGAGATGATGCATCTGACACTTGGTATTTTTCCTCCTTCTCCACAGTTATTTTTCTTTTCATACAGCAGTAGTCTCAATTTCTCATTTAGGTCAAACAAAGCCCATCATAGACCACCTGAGGCTTCCGTGATTGTTCAAAGTTGTGGGAGAAATGAAGTAGTTCAGTGAAAAGGAAAAAAAAGGAAACTGCTCAGGCAAAAATGTTCCGATTTCATATTACATATGCCCATGCAAGTTTTATCACTGAATTATTTCAAGTTTTCAACTGTTAAACATGAACATTAGATAAGGGGATAGAGAAGTTATGCCTTTGTTCATCAGCCTCATTATATTTGCTGTATAGTGGGATGTGTACTTCCTTAAGTGACATGTGATATACAATTCAATGTATTAATAATAAAATTGCTGTCTATGCATGATTCTAAGTATGAATGAAGTGTTGGGGAGAAAAAAAATCTAGGTTCCGTCATTTCTGCAATAAACTGAAATCTTAATGGGTTGAGAGACTTTCCATTCTTTGACATCTATCTACATCAGCTGTTGCTGATGACAGCACCTCTGAATTCCAGTGGTCTGCAGTCCTGCCTTTTGGGATAACACACAAGTCAAAAATTTCCAGATTTGTAGCTCTTTCTGGTGTCTCACCCACCACGGATCTACCTTGTAGTCTGGTATAATGAAACAACCTAGGTAGGGACCTGGAATACACACAACAACCACCCAGAATGATTTATAAATTAAGGAAAATTTTATATTAATATCTTAAGTTAATAAATGTCCATTCCAGCTTGTGTCATTCATTCACAATGCTGTCACTAACTCAGATATCAGGTAGTTCTCTCTTTCTGGTGCCTAACTAGCAAATGGTTCAAGACAGCATTTGGATCTGAGATGATTCATTTCATACAACTCAGATAAAATGTTGAGATTTTTCACATTTCACTGCAAAATATTGTACAGAGATCCTGAGGGAGAGGTTAGCATTACTAATTCTCTAAATAGATGGAAATTAGCCCAAATATTACCCCATGTTCCAAAGAGATGGAGTTGGATTGAAGTGACAAAATCCGTAAAGTTGCATTAACTTCAGAACAGTTTATGACATGACAAAATGGCCATAGATCTGTCTGTGGTATAAAACCACAGTAAATCCATTTGAGTTAGTTCAAATTATCCTAGGTACATGTGCCATACAGCACCAGAGGGAAATGCTACAAGAAGTCGATTAAATCTCTTTTTTTTAAAAAAAAAAAAACAAAAAAACCCTATAACTTTTTTGAACAATATTATTCTGAGAAAGGCTTAAATCTCAGGTTTAATATTCTCCTGCTAAAAGTGATGGTAATTAGCAAACTGGTATGTGTGAAGAGAGAGCACTTTTATTCTAACCCATGGGGACCAGTTCACAGCAAGTATTCTTACCCGGTCTCTCTTTAATATGGATATGCACAGGGAGGTGGATTACTGGGGTACAATGACAAATGTTTTACTAAAAATTAAATAAGCTGAATTAATAAACTTTATTATGAAAGAAAACCTTCTAAGGGACTGTAGCCTTAATAATAAAATTTAGTTTTCCCCCTCCCTACTTCAGTTTTCAAACAATTGTAATCTGTTAGGTCATTTTTTGTGTTTTGTTAGTGATGCTACTTTGTTGATGCTTTATTTTATTATCAGTACATTCTGTTATTGGCAGTGGAGTAGGATCATTCAGTCTGACATAAAGCGATAAAATTATTTAATAAGAAGGATGGGTACATGGGATGGAAACCTATTCTCTGACATCCACACACCTCTCACTCCACCACTCCATCCCCAGCAGCAGAGACCCAGATATACTGGATACTTTGACCGCTGGACTGGCAAAGTCCTGGCTGGCAGTTTAGCTCCTATGAGGACACTTCTGCCTCCAGCTCAGACTCTACTTGGTGATAGATGCCCCAGGAGGGAGGAGTTTTCCCTGACATCTGAGGTGTTATCATTTAAGTAGCACTTTTAAAAATCAGATTGTTGGTAGCCAATGGCCTCACTAACCAAGTAGCCCCAGGACAATCTCTCTCCCCATATCTAAGGCCAAATAGAGGTTGTTACTGGGTTTAATCTCTCCCTCTAGTCTCCTTCCCAAATATATTCAAGAATGGAAAGTTGTTAACAGCTCCATCATACCCGATTTTTTGTTTCTTTCCTGCACACATCGGACTAATCTAAGCAACTAGGGCTTGCAGATGCAATCATGGTCTCATTTATGTGAGTGGTGCTTATGGTAGGACTTCACTCTGTGACATGAAGTAACTAAAACAGAGGTTTATTGTACTTTTAAAGTAGATGAAAAACTCAGCTCCAGGCAAATATGACAAATGGCTCCCAGACTGCTAACTGGGCTAACATGGTGTTAATGGACTCTGAACAGCTAGAAGAGACCATATATTCCCAATTACAGTTAGATAGCTTTTAGACAAAGGCAGCGGTAGTGATGATAGGTGACATAAAATGGAGACCAGTAAGTGCATCTAATGCACTTAGCAGAAAGAGAAAATATTGTTCGATGGGCAGAGGAAGTTAGCATTCAACAACTGCAAACAAAGCTTGATGGCTAGAACAACTGTAGTAAGAAAACTACCCAAAGAACAGACCTAAATCACCAGCCACTCTTCAGGGACATGACATATATGCAGAACAATTGCCTTGTGAATGTGATGAGAGTCAAGGTAAATCCAGACAACCTATAGTATATCCATCCTACATCTTTCTTTCATTCTCCCAAATCTGAGGACCCATCTGTCTCACATACTGATGCATGCATAAAAAAATAAGTGCATAGAAAGTCTTTAAATTTCTTAGGTCCTGTTACTCATACCTTCAACAATGCAAGAACTCCTTATGGCATCCATCAATTTCTTATCTTTTTAAATTATATTCAGGAAGTGCTTCGAGAAACCAGTGGCTTCATCATGCTGGGTGTTATATAAAAAAAAAATGCATAAGGAGATAAACTTTACTCTGGAGAATTTGCAACTGAACTATTCAGAGAGACACAGGGAAAGTAAGCAGTATCACAGAGTCTTGTTTAAAAATTTAGTCAAGAAAAAAACCATAAAAATTATCACATTCTTTTAAGATACCTGTTGCCTAGTGTGAATGTTGAATACCTCAATGAGACAATTAGTGTGAGGAATTTTAACGGGATATTGTTAGGAGAACTGTAAAACTCATTCTGCCTATTAAGACTTCAGAAAAAAAAGATAAAGAAAAAATTAGTTACATTATAACATTCAAAGTTAAATGTAGATGAGAAGCTTCTTAATAAAGGGTAAATTAAAAAAAAAAAAAAAGCTTTTTTTTTTTTTAGTATGAAGGAATTGAGAAAATAAAACACCTCACTATCTATCATACTGTGGTATTCCTTGGTTTTTGGGTTCTCTTTTTCTTTCACTAGGGAGGGGCCATAAATCCAATTTCTCCGCTGCTACTAACTTTAATCCCCATGTAGAACCTAAGAAATGGAATCTAAAACACTAGTATTAAATTAAAAAAAAAATCTATGAAATTTAATCTCTTCCTAAACAAACAATCCAAACAGATAACAATAATAAAAAAGACATGCAATTTAGGAATTATTACATATTGATAGGGATGATGTTCATTAATTAAAGAAAAAGCTAATAAAATGCAAAGAAAGCCCTAACCAAGTAGCCCTTTAAGTATAATCAGTTCTGCTTTCCAAAGCTAATACTGATTTTATGTGCCCCCATTTCTAAATAATTTACCTGTTACCCACTTCAGTTGTGCAAAATGTCAAGTATCCCACCTCTTTAACTCCAGTCCTTGTGAAAAACCCTGGGCAGGAAGAAATAGGCCTAATCAAAACCATCAGCCATTTTTGAAAACCCAGTCCTTTATGCTTTGCAACAATATACTTAAGTCATTCGAAAAGTCACATGATTCTCCCTCCTTTTAAGTAACTCAGTTGCATTTTTTACATGAAAGTTAGTTTCTCCCTACATCAGACAGACTTTGCTAATCAAAGGCTGCTAATCTTGATGGGCAGATAATGTGTGAAGTTCCATGCAATGTATCTTAGATCAATTATAAACTGTACAATCAAATTCTTGTCATATCCCAGAATTTAAAAACAATAAACAAACAACATTTTTGTACATCACCTGCAACTTTTCTTTTTCATATTAAGAGGGGAAATAAAAAAAATCAAATAAAAAAGAACTAACACTGCTAAAAATTAGCTGCTCCATGGATAACCTCCTGTTTAATACCTTCCATAAAAATAAATGAACTAGGCTCTGCCTGTCATAGCATCACTTAAATTGGATGCAAACTGAAGAAAAATCTCTATTCTACTTCTAGTTAACCAATGAGTTTTATACTTATTCAAAAATATAAAGTGAAAAGAAAAATATTCAGATGGTGGGGTTTTTGGGGGAAGGAGGTGGTGTTTTGTTTAGTTTTTAGGGGGCAAAGGGGGCCAAAATGTATGCTGAAATGAAATCGTTTATTTCTTGTAGTCTGCACTTAGAACTATTCAGACATCTACAAGTGAGGTTGCCTACCATGGCAGTCTGCCTTATAAGAAAATGGACAAGACCAAAAGAACTTCACATAACAATTCAAGAAGTCTCACCTGGATTACCTGCCTCACCAGACTTGCTGATATTTTATATAAAGCTTCACTTAATTGCCCCATTATACTGTATGTTTGGTTTTGTTTTTTTTTTTCTTGTTTAATGAATTGGATAGTATTTCCTTGTAAATACAGACCAAAACTGTACTAATGCCTGGAAATTATTTCACATCACCTTGCTGGCTGCCTTTGGTACATCACAAAAGTCTATAGTAGGCTCCTTCTCAATACATGAAGCAGTGGAGAAGTCAGAAAATGGGATCAGTGAAGCCCTTACTCCATTAGTTTTATCCCGGCTCATCCATGTCCTCTCAACTACATTGCCGAGGCCTTTGCCTCTGCTTTGAGCAGTTTGTGAGGAAGAAGCTTACGGCCCACAGAGCTGGCTCTTGACAACACTGCAATGCCAAACTCTGCAGTAACCTTAGCTTCTCCATCCTGAAGCACAATGTTCTCACTTGCTGAAAAAAAAAAATAATTATTAATTACCTAATATAGTTTTATTTATGTATTGAATTTTATCTTAGTCTTGACTTTATGGATTATCTGAGATAACTTATTTTTTCACTTGTGCCTTTAATCAATTTATACAATTAACCTAAAGGATGTCTTTACAGCATTTATTATTTTCCCTCCACAGACTAGACAATTCTTGGGATGTGAGAGAACACATAGGTGCACTCTCCTTTCAGTCTTTCAAGTGTGCCCTCTACTTTGTTATAGATGCATCCAGCTCACCACTTTTGAAAAACTGTTGCATTCAGTACAGCATCTAAATGCTACTAAAACCAGCATGTTTCTTTGCCATCTTTAGATTTAGCAGTATAAGTTTCAAAAAATCCAACAGAATCACGAACAAACACTTGTTGCTGACATACAATCATTTAGAAATGTAATTCAACCGGAGAAATATTTCATCACGCCCTTAACAGGTACCATCTAGCATGCAGTATAACACAAAGCCATCTGTTAAAACACAGATTTTGAAGAAGATTTAATAATGTATTTTAATTAGAATCTCTGTTCTTAAAGTAAAATCAGTGTTTTAAGATTAAATAAAAGAAGAAAAATTATTAGGATCTCCTGGGTCTCCTTTTGTTTTTACTTTCCTCTCTCAGACCCTAAGTTTTTCCTTATCTTTGAATGAATACTGCAGAAATAATGATGTACCAAAACAGAAAGGAGAAAAAGTCGTAAGGACAGAAAAGATTAAAGAAATAAGAAAAAGAGTCTGACAAATATTTTAAAAAATAAGGAATGGAAAACCTATTTGATTTTAAAACTAAAAAAAGTAATAAATTATCTCCACTTAGATTTCAATCTTCAGTAATCACATTGTTTCAGCAAACATTTGATCTAGTTTCCAGCAGCCATTACTCTAGGCAAATGGATCCCAAACATAGGCAAAACAAGAAACAAATACTACCATAACAAGTCCCCCTCCAGATACACACATAACTTCACAAATACCAATGAAGAGCTATAGCTTTACTTGTTTAAAAATGACTTTTTTTTTTTTTTTTCTGAAGGCTTCCAATGTAATCTTTATTGAAAACTTACTGGAAGTAAAATCTATTTTCATAAAAAAAATAGTCAAAAATAGAGTTTTAAAAAAAAATTGATTACTACTTTTTAAAAGAAGGCTGGAGAGGCAGGGAAGAAAATGGTAAAAGACAAATGTTACATCTTCCAAAACCAATAAGACTGTTTTTTGGAGAATGGACAGTTGCTCATTTCTGACAACCAAAATATATTTTTAACTGAAGTTCCAAAAATATTGAAGAGATATAATGACATCATGCATAACCCAAATGTAAACAATTTAAATCTGACATATTACTCTAGAATGCTCTGATAGGCCTAAGCTAGAATTTTACAATCAAATTTGGACATGATATTTTACAAAATTAGGAATCATTTCTGAAAACAATCACAATGATCAGAGACTTCAAATACATGCATAACAACAGTGAGTTGGTATTTTTTAGTACAGATAGAGCAGCTGTCATGAGATCTGACAGCTTCTGTTTATTCAACTATAGAAAAGACTGCTAAGAATAAATAATCTCAAGTTCTTGTCATGTCCAGGGCAAGAAGTTGGGTTGATATTGTCATAAGGTTGATTTACATTCAACATCAGGAAAATGTTTTTGATGGTATATACAGTGAACACAGTGAAGTACTAGGTAGAGATTGCTTAGAGACACAATATTATCTTGATACTGGAGGTGATCTGACAAACTAAAAAACCACATGCCAGAAAGCCCACATTGAACATTTCTGGGGGTAAGAAGATGGCAGAGATTATCTCTTTAGGTCCTTGTCTGTTCTGTTTTCAAGGATTTTGTGTGTGCTTTTCAAGTTCAAATGCTAAATCAGCTAAAGCGCTTGTGAAAAAACTGAAATGAAGAATAAACCCAAAGACATAAAAAATGAGGAAATCCTCAAGCTGTTTATTCCAAACTTTTCCCTATCCCCTTTCCTTCACTTTTCTCTTCCTCTCCCCTTTCCTCACCCGAGGCAGAACAACCAGTATGCAATGATTTTGTTCAATATCTTTATTGATGACCTAGAAGAGGGGATTGAGTGTACCCTCAGTAAGTTTGCAGATGACACCAAGTTGGGTGGTGGTGTTGATCTGCCTGAGGGTAGGGAGGCCCTTCAGAGGGATCTGGATAGGCTGGATCGCTGGGCTGAGCTGAATGGGATGCGGTTCAACAAGGCCTTTAGATTTAGCAGTATAGGGTCCTGCACTTTGGCCACAATAACCTCATGCAGCGCTATAGGCTCGGAGCTGAGTGGCTGGAGGACTGTGAAGAGGAAAGGGACCTGGGGGTGTTGGTTGATGCTCAGCTGAACATGAGCCAACAGTGTGCCCAGGTGGCCAAGAGGGCCAACGGCATCCTGGCCTGCATTAGAAATAGTGTGGCCAGCAGGAGCAAGGAGGTAATCATCCCCCTGTATTCAGCGCTGGTGAGGCTGCACCTTGAGTATTGTGTTCCGTTTTGGGGTCTGGAGCACAAGTCTTATGAGGAGCGGCTGAGAGAGTTGGGATTGTTTAGTCTGGAGAAGAGGAGGCTCAGGGGAGATCTCATTGCACTCTATAGCTTCCTGAAGGCAGGTTGTGATGAGCAG
>WHYT01017432.1:550944-565227 GCA_009806455.1 Tetrax tetrax
GGCTTGAAAATAAAAAAAAAAAAAAAAAAAAAAGATTTAAAGAGAAAGTGGGCATGTGGGCATGGAGAATGGAGTTTTGTCTCCAGTGCAACTTCCAGTTGCCATTTAAAATCCCATTTTCATTTCAATAAAACCTGACTTTTCTGAGCTCTAAAGCTTCTTGGTCTTGGCAAGATCCTTATGCTAAAAGGCCTAAACAGGTCTGCCTCAAATATCTGTCTGACTCAGGAGTCAATAGGTAATTGCTGTTCATAGAATAGCCCTGGCTTCTTATTACAGCTTCACAGGTTGGTATTTCTCAGCCTTGCAGTTTTAAGCCTCTGGAAAGAGACGATTAGACTAGTAGCAATCCACAGGCCTATCATTATCTGTTATCAGGCCATCTTTTGTTGTGCATGGAAAGATGGGAGGGTGAGGAAAATGTATTTCACGAGATATTTTTCATGATGTTGTGTATTTGTTACAGTGATTACATTATGGGAGCAATTCTGAAAAGAGGAAGTATTTTGAGTATATTGTGGTTTACTGGTACCTGCCAGTCTGGTGATAAAGAGAGTGCAAAACCCATCAGAGCAAGTCAATATGTGACTACTTAGAAAGGGCAATTTGACTGCATCAGAGGGTGGTGTTGCACATCTTGTCTGTCAGAGAAAGGTTTGAGAATAGTCATCTTGAAGATAAACAGAGGAGCTGTCAACAAGCAACTGTCAAGAACAACAAGTTTTTTCTTCCTGTATGTGTCTGATACATCAAATCTTGTCCATCACAAGAATCATCACATATTTCAGGCTTCTAGAAACTGAAAAACATGCTAGTCTAGACAACATAATCAGTCAATTTAACACTATGCTGGATATCAACCTAAAGAAGAATGTGTGCTCTCTTATTAGTTATAGAGATATAACTTATGGTCAAATCCTTGCTGTAGGTATTGCTGTACAACTGAAACACACTGAGCTGACTTCTACTAAACACACTGAGATAACTTCTGCTCTCTTTTATACCAATTGGTGGTTAAGAAACTCTACTGAAATCTCTCTTTTCTGTTTTTACACAGCAAAGTGTAATAAAAGGAGTGAGAAATCTTTCCAGCCTCCATTAACATTTCAGAAGTTATAAATTCCTCCCCGTTTTGCTCTGCATTTCAGGGATAAGCATGCCCATTTCAGATGGAAGCCATCATACTATTTTTGTCAAATTTTGAGTGCGAAGAAAAGACAAACAGGTTGATAATATTAAGTGAATTTTAGCCGTAAGTAAAGACAAATTGTTTCCACAGAGGGAACCTAAGGAGAAATTACATAAATTCTCCTCTAAGTTGCAGAACTCTTAACAAAATCTCAAAGAGGCTTTGGGAATGGTTGTTACAGCTACAAGAACAAAGTTTTAGCCTAAATCTTGCCATAAAAATAATTGGTAATGCTGGAAATACTTAATATGTACATATTGGTTTGGGTTTTTTTTCACATCTGCAAAATGTAATTTCCCACATTTATCTTAATGAAGCTTTCCCTTGAACATGTCTATGCATTAAATGTTCCCACACAATATTACAAAAAAAAAAATAAATAAAAAAAAGCTGTGGAATATAATGGAAACTGTCATGAATCAGTCATTTGATTGAAAGCAGGGCTTGGAAGTATTGGGTTGAATAACTTATCGGGGCACACTATGAAAAGGAGTTAAAAACAAAATTAAATATTTAATAGCTACCTACCTGATGAACAGTGCTTGAATTTGTGATGTAAGTGATTGCTTTAACTTTTCCTTACACATACAAATGACAAACACAGAAGTATTAAGTGGGATGTTATACTTCTACTAATGCAGTCATTAAATGCCTTTACCTAACTTAAAATTTGTGATTGTTGTCACCGCCTGTAGCCATTTTTGCCCCTTGAAATTGTAGTAGTTGCTACATATTTCTGATTAAGAGCTGAAATAGATTTAGTTTCTAGATATAAAGAATAAATTTAGCTGTTATAAAAAGTTTTGATTTACGATATCTACGCACCTTAAATCGAATTCACAGTGCTATATCATATTTATTTAAAATGTTGCAACTACTGGTGCAAGCTTTAAAAATGGTGCTTTTCTGATAGTTCAGTCTTACAGGGATTGTGTAAGTAAGCATATTTTTCTTTTTAATAAACATTTGTGATGAATAAACACTGTCAAATACCAGGAAGTAACAGAGCATTAAATGTTCAACATAACTGGGTCAGCTAACTGACTGATAGGATTGAAATAACAAATGAAAAATAAAATACAGAAAGTATTTGCTTACCTTGTCTTTTTACCACTGCAGCATTTGCATTTAAAGTGATGAGGCTAAAGATCCTTTAAATCAATATATTTTTTTAAGAAAATTTACTATATGTTCTAACATAAGTAACTAAAAGAAATAATCAATCATGTATATTTAATTTTAAACCTGTATTAATTAGATACAAATGATTATTGTGGACAATAAAATGAAGTTACAGAGGAATTTGGCATACAAGAAAGTATTTCTGTATATATTGCTGCTGAAGTTAATGTAAGCAAGGTTGTTGCAAGAAACCAAAATAAATCATTGAAGTTACTTTTAACAGTCTCTCTAAGTTTCACGGAACATGAAAATACATTCATCTCCGCATAGGCTAGTAATCACAAAGTGGAAGAGGTCACAGTCTGACTTCCACTCATTCCATATGAAAGATTTAGAATCATACACAGAAAAGCATGAAGTGAAGTGCAGATTCAAATATGAATCTATCCTAGAAGAAATTATTAAGTCCTTAAAAAATACTGTGAATGGAGGGAAACAGGAATGATCCATTCTGTTTTCACTCTATTAGAGGTACTACAATTAATTGTCTTTGTACTTCAAGTGTCTAAATCTAGTCTAACTTCAAAGTATGTAAAAGAAAAAAAACAACCAAAAATCTCAACAGTTTAAAATAATTTTGTGCTTCTAAAAGGCTATGAGAATATATATATCTTTTTTCTCTTCAGGATAAAGAAAAGATTTATTTTGATCTCTTTGATGAGGACAAAAAAGAAAAGGATAAATAAAATCTTATAATTGTGGTGGTATGATTATTAATGAAAATTTCCACTTCTATAAGTACCATTCAATGAGGTATATTAAAGTATTTTATATTACATGAACAGTACTTATGATGAAGCAGACAATGACATAATATCTGTTCTTCTAAGGAGAAAATTGCAGCAGAGTTGCTAAGACAGTGATTTGAGGTCACAGAGCCAGTCAGTGACAACAGTTAGATGCAGAGTTGAGTACCCACTGCACAGGGACAAATTCAGCATAATTGCAAGGCATATCTACTTGAAGAGAAGATCAAGGCAGAAAGGTCAGCACACATCAAGAGTGAAAACTATTTGAAAAATGAGCACTCCCGATCCCTCATTTTATTATTAGCAAAATCTCAAGTTCTATCTTAAAACCTACCTCCAAATAGTCAACAAGATCACGGTCAACATTTTACTCCATATGAAGTCATAGATGATTAGCAAAACAATCAATTTTACTTTGTGTGCTGTGTGCTTCTCCAAAGTACATGGTAACTCCTTAGACAAAAATGGATTTCAGCAAAGGATGCAGTCATCATTGAAGTCTCCAGTTCCCAAAATTCTTATTTTTTTTCATAATGTTAATACAAAATTAGCCTTTAAACATTCAAATTTTTATCTGCTTTAACCACATGCAAAAGCTTTGACTATCCATGTTGTTTAAAAAAAAAAACAAAACCAAAAACATTCATTTATCTCATCCTTCACTTATCTCCTGCTGGGCATATTTTTTATTAATGTTTGCTCTGAGAATCTTAAAAAAACCACAAACAAATAAACCCCTTCTAAATAACTCCTGCATTGTCTGATGTCTCCATATTAATCTCATTTCATCTGACCGGCTTGCAGATTCAGCTATTATACTAAATATGAAATACTTTCAATGAAACAACACTGTTGGTCTGTAGAACTTCATGCTTGCTTTGGGTCTTATGCTTTGGTTTCTCTAGGCATTACTCTTTCATAGAGTTTTCATCTGAAGCCCCAGGCAGTCTTATCCTGGCTCTCCTCTAAGCCACAGTCTTCATGCTCAATCAGACAGGTACAATCAGCCTGTGGTTTATGTGGAACCTGCAGCCCATCTTGGGCCCTCTCCAAATGGCATTACACTTACAAGGCTCTGTTGTGCCAGGAAAATAATTAAATTGTTTTGATAACTATTCCAGCTATGACCTTGTCTTTGTCATCATTACAGTGATGACCTTCCAAAGATGATATTTTGAAACAAGATTTAAAAGAAACATACTAGTAGGTAATGCAAATTTCAACAAATACAAAATCAGACAAATAAGAAAAAGCAAAGAAAATGACCCTAAATATTTCTTTCCTAGACACTAGTTTTCAGCATATTCTTCTTGAAACAATAACTTCACTTAAGAAGTTACATTAATCATAACACGAATTCAAGGCTTGGTGCTTATTATGTCTCGTCCTGATTTCAAATCTTATGCTTTGATATACCTATCTTTGAGAA
The DNA here is from genome assembly GCA_009806455.1 of Tetrax tetrax. Lineage (NCBI taxonomy): Eukaryota > Metazoa > Chordata > Aves > Otidiformes > Otididae > Tetrax > Tetrax tetrax. The sequence continues at coordinate 555,494 of WHYT01017432.1, forward strand.
TCTGCTCCTCAGATTTTACCAAGAGCTGAGCATGCATCTATGTGTCTTGGAGCAGCCATGGGGCAGGGGAATTGCACTCAGACCAAGGAAGGCATGAGATGGATGACTCTACAGCATAGTTTCTCTGAGTACCCTTTGAATGGTATGAAAGTTTACACTTCCCATACAATCTGCAGAACAGAGAAACAGTATAATATTTTAAATTCATTTCAGTCTCTATTTTTCTTTTTTGTTTGGTTAGCTTTGCCAATAAATAACTGATAGCAAAGGACGTTAGCGATTCTTTAAGTCAACCAATGACCGACCTTCCACTACTGTTCATTTGGAGGTTTAGTTTTAGATAAACATTAAATCTATTTAAATATTCACCCTTTAACAAATACATTCTGAAATACGTATTGAAGAATGAATAAATCTAGTCTTTTGATGTGTGTATAGTGTCCACAAAGTATTTAGCTTACCAGTTCGCAAAGTAGGATTTCAGATAAAACACCTCTTCTAAAACTGTTATTTGAAACTTTATGGTAGAAATCATTGTGACTCAATAAGAGTGGAACTCAAAATCAATACTTTAGTTTGAAATGCATTCATTTAAAAGCAAATATGTTTTGAAGATAGTAAATACCTTAAAATACTTTGAATATTTCTGGAAACAACATATAGTTGAACAGCTTAGGAAAAATGTACATTGTGGGATCCACTTGATTCAGCAGGCCTATAGTCTGATTTTGCTTGTTTGGTGACAAATATCTGGAAGCCTGTTTACATATTTTAGGCCAAAGAAAGACTTGTATGGCCTCACATTTTGACATCTTACTCTATTACTCTTGCATTATGCTATATGGCTTTCTGAAAAACATTGTCTTGATGTGTACATATGTACAAGTACATATAAATACATGTATATATACACATAAAACTGTGATTAAAGTAAAATACTCCTGTTATTGATATATTCTTCAGATTATTGTGAATAATCCACAACTGTAAACAGTATAACATTGGTTAGTTCAGTATAACTTCAGTCAATACAGTACTTGTCCAAAGTTAAGGCAATGAGTAACTAGACAAGATCAAGGACATCAGATTCATAAATCAAAACAAAAAGACCCCACCACAGGTCCCTCTAACAACCCTAGTCTAATATGACAGTTGTAGATGCAGGGGCTGGAGGGGTGGGGAGTGTAAGAGAAGAAAAAAATTACACTGGCCAGACTCGCATGCTCTCTCAAACCAGCATCTCTTATTGCCACTGACATAAAATACTTGGCTAGAAAAACCATTGGTCTCCCCTACTAGAATGCTTCTTATACACTTATTAATGTACAGCTGAGCCCAGATCAATTAATTCTGTGTAGGGTAAGGGATAATGCATCCATATGACTAACTCATGTTGCTTACAGGGTCAGAGTTTTTATTCCTCCCTATCTCCGTGCACATCTTTTGGAGCTACAATACATTTTGAGTGCCTGTGAAACAGCAAGAGATATCACACACAAAGACAGATTTCACTCAGAAGTTTCCAATGAGAGAAAAATCTATGAGAAAAATATCCTTTCTTATTGTGAAACCTTTAAAATACTGATGGATTTGCTACTTGTTGCAAGGATTGATCAAAGTGACACTGCTTGATGTTGTGATGTGATAATTTCTGACCTGTGGATATAACTGAGGACTATAGTCACTTCTTGTAAACTTGTATCTCATGTTATGGAGCAGCCCAATGACAGAGTATGGTAAGCCATAAAAAAAAAAAAAAAAAAGCAAAGCAGTTTGGCTCTTTTTGTCAGGCTGAAAACCAGCAACCCAGCTATTGGTTTGGAAAATAGAGAGAGAAGAGCAAACGAACAAATTCTACGTGTTTAAAATACAATTATTTGTGCAGATTTGCTACAATCACTTTTCCAGATATACTACAACCTAGCATATAGGGCACAGGAGATGTAGAAGGTAAGCAAGGGAAGAAGGCACTTGAGAAAACAGCTCTGATTTCCAGGACTTCCCTCTAGATATGGGAAGATCTACATGGAGGGAATGAATCTGCTGGTATTGTTTGTATCAGCAGAACCAAAAGACTACTAAGAATTCTGCTGAACCCTTCCTGAATGAGAACCAGATTTACCCTTGCCTACTAAGTCAAAATCAGCACCTGCAGCTGATATCAGCAGTGTTTTTCACAATATCATTCTCTAGAGAATTCGTAACAATAGACAGCTGAACACAAGAACCAGATGCTGGAAAATAGAAGATAAGAAAAGTAAATGTCATTTGCCTTATTTAATATACAGTCGCTTAGGTTACCATCATACATAGAGTTTGGTCATTTAATTAAGAACTTTGTGCTGATGTCACAAATTCAAGTAAGGTAAATACATTGTCATTTAGCACATACATAAAACTTTTGATCAAACACACATAAATAGAAAACTAGCCATGTAGATACTTCTACTACAATCCACACTGAAGAACTACTGCAGTTATTAAGATATTTTACGAATTTTTAATTAGTTAAAATGCTAATGAAGTAGAATATTGGTTAAGCTGCTGGTGGTGCTACATCCTAGCTACTGTAAATCTCACAAAAGTCTGAAATCATGCAATGGGGGAACTAATAAATAGCCTACCTGTCACTAGCACTTAACATATGTTTATGACATTTTAGGGTTGACTAGCGTACTCTAAGCTTTTCATTTAGGTACACTTTTTGCATTTTTGCTATGAATGAGTTTATTTTGTTTTAGTTAATACTCATCCATCCTTCTTCACAAATACCATCTTCTTTCCTGCCTCTATATGTATAATCTTCTTTATGTGGAATAAGCTTAGAGTAGTAATTACAGACAAATTTCCTGGGGTCAAATCAATTTGCACCTTAACACATTCTGGGCAGACTTGGAAAACTCAAACTTTTTCTGTACCACAGCTTCAGAATAAATAACACGGCACAATCAGCATATATGAATAGAAATTTGATGTAAATAGGCATATGGCTTTGTAAAAGTAACTTACATATTAGCTTGCGCTTTCCTGTGTTTTGTACCTTTCTTCCCTCAGCCAGGTAGCTTCATCTAGAAAATGTGATTAAAAAATGTTTCTGTACTTCTAGAATTCCTCAAATATTCTCATTTCTGAAACAGTAACTTTGGACACACCTGAATAGCTTATGCTTTCCTGTTCTTTCCCATTGCTTGCTATTTATAGAATCATAGATAGTTTGAGTTGAACAGGACCTTCAAAGTTCAATCTAGTCCAGCCTCCCTGCAAGAAGCAGGGACATCTTCAACTAGATCACATCCAACCTGGCCTTGAATGTTTCCAGGGATGTGGCATCCACCACCTCTCTGGGCAACCTGTTCCAGCGCTTCACTAGTCTCATTGTAAAAAAATGTTTTCCTTATATCTGGTGTGAATCTACCTCCCTCTATTTTAAAATCATTACCCCTTATCCTATCATAACAGGCGCTGCTAAAGAGTTTCTCCTTGTCTTTCTTATAAGGTCCCTTTAGGTACTGGAAGGCTGCTATACAGCCTCCCCAGAGCCTTCTCTTCAGGATGAACAGCCACAACTCTCTCAGCCTTTTTTCATATGAGAGGTGCTCCAGCCCTCTGATCATTTCTGTAGCCCTCCTCTGCACTCACTCCAACAGGTCCATGCCCTTCTTATGTTGGAGGTTCCAGAGCTGGACGCAGTACTCCAGGTGGGGATCTCAGGAGAGAGGAATAGAGGGGGACAATCACCTCCCTCGACCTGCTGGCCACACTTTTGATGCAGCCCAGGATGCAGTTGGCTTTCTGGGCTGCAAGCACACATTGCTGGCTCATGTTGAGCTTCTCATCCACCAGCTCTCCCAAGTTCTTCTCCTGAGGGCTGCACTGTTTTCTATCTGAAGTGTAAATTGCATGTGAGATATAAAAAGAACAGAGACATATTAGAACAGCTACGTTATGGTTTAGCATAACTTTAAATAGGAATGCATAGTGTAAAAAAAGACAATACCAATGTAGCTCTTGATTCAACTTTCATTTTCACAGGAGGGAAAAAAAAAACAAAACAAAAAACTTTGTCTTTTACAGCTTTCAAGTTTCCTCTACTGACTTGTGATAACCTCAAACCAAAATAACTAGCAGTATTTACACTTTACATTTTTACTGTTACACCTCAAACAACTGGAAGAAAAAAAAAAAAAAAAAAACAAACCAGCAGGCAAACCCTAATATCCTCCTTTAAGAAAGACCTTCGAATTACACCTATTGAAACAAAACCCTATTCCAGTCAAAATTAAAAAACAGCGTGCAATAGCCTACTGCTCCAAACATCTGAAATACATATACAGACATACTCAAACTTACCATTATAATTTTCAATGTTTTGTGTAAATAGAAATGCAATCTAACTTTACTGGTGAAGGTGGAAAGAAATAACAGAGGAGACTGTAGTAGACCAGACTCCTTAGAGATTGCTTCACACAACAGTAATATGAAAGAGGAATTAAGTCCTTTAGATTATCATAGCCAATTTACAGAAATTATAAATATACCTTCACAATTCTACAAGGTGAATTTAAAAAGTACTGTAAGGACATTAAAGTTTTCTAATGTAATTTGTAAGAATTTTGCTCGAAGAACTTCCTACTTCTACTGGCACACAACCATAAATAGCAGGTAAGGATGAACACGCAAGTGCAGTATTGCATAATATACAAGGCAATGTTGTTGATATTGAACACAGGAAGAAAGGTAACACACCATAGCTATATCTGACTTGTGGGACCCAAAACTTCTTCCTTATGCCAAAAGAAGACTCACTTTTGCATCTTCCTCCCATTCCTCCCTGTCCTGGTTTGAGGAGAGCAAATAAAAATAGCTGAGAAAGATAGGAGACTCTGCTCTCTCTAGTGTGTGACCAGGATGTTAGTCCGGATTTTGAGGTATTTGGGCCTAGGACTGAGCATGTCCATGAATTAATTTGTTCTCTAGGTCAGATATCAATCACCTGCCTGTCTATCTGGTAACTTTATAACACATCTAAAGAAAAAGATCTCTGACTTCAAAACTCTGTGTTCACACCCTTTGTTCCTTCCATACATCTGCATTCTAGATGTGATTGCAGCTCCATGCAATCCTGTATCCTCCACACACCGTTTAAGAGCTTTGTTTGTATTCTGGTAGTATTTTCAAAACAACAATGTGGAAATATCATGGTCTTCATCTCCCACTAAAATATGCAGGTGTACCCATCTAGTGACACTGAAAAGGGTTCATTTGACCACAACAATCCCCCAATACATCTTCACACACACAAAAAAAAAAAAAAAAGAAAGAAAGAATATTGTTCACACTTTCTAGAAGGCGTTTACAGGCAAGTAGGGTCTGAGACACGGGAGATAAGTGTGTGGGTGGAGGCAGTGGAGGTAAGAAATCTGTAGTAATAGGTTTTTTTCTATATTATGATACAGAGGCACACTTTAACCACCTAAGTTATCAGCATTAGTACATACCTACCATAATGTAAACATGGATCTACTCTCTCTCCTTGATGTGTCTTTGTCCTTCCTTCCCCTCATGCCTCTCCACAAGGGAGATCATACCTCTTTTTGAATTTAGGTAACCAAATAAACATTTTCACTCTATTTATTCATGACAATCTCACAAGTCATAAAAGCTCATCTTGCTCCTCCCCCCCCCTTTCATCTGCAATAATAATTGTACTAAAATAAATTGCAATAAAATGAAATTTAAATGAAATTTGGCAATTTCTTACTTCTAAATGGGGGAAAAATCATTTATATCACTATATAATTTGTTAACTGTGTCCATTGATTCTCCACTGTTCCATTGATTGTATGTCTGCTTAACTTGAAAAGAGATGAGAACCAGATCAGGTGCACAGTTTACATGAAATTTAGTAAGTTAAAAATAACTTAATATAAAGAGAGTCAAGTACTTTAAAACATGAGCCTTTAAGGAACTCTTTTGTAAGGCAATATTTTTTTTCGTTTTCCTCAATATTTTCGTTTACAATTCCATACCAATTCCTGAACTTGATTATTTATGAGGTATCTTTTTGCTCCAAAGAATTTTGATATCTTATCCACTGTGTATAATAATGACAGTTCCGAAAAAAAAGTTATGGATTAGCCTTGTGCATACTAAGAATGTGTAGTCAAATAAAATACTTCCTGAAACCAGGCAGTTATGTGTTATAACCACATTTGCTGATAAGTATTAAGTGCTATATGAGGGTGAAGTGTAAGCCAAAGGAGCAAGGTACTTGATTTAGGGGAAATAGAATTAGACTGCAGAACTCTGAAATAATCTGTTGTTTGCCTACTCATTTACTTATTCAAAATTAAAGTAACAGGGACCAATGTAAATTTATGTCAAGGTTAATTTGAGATGCACATTTTTCTTGTGTAAATAGAGAAAAAAGGTTTAGAGAGTATATATAAATATGCCCATATTCGTAAGATATACATTGTTACAGAAATAGCGAATTGTCACTCCCATAACCATTACAGATGACTCAGACTCTGTTGATCCTCAGTAAAAGTTTTGTTGAGAACATGTTTAACCAGTCACACAGAAGACTATAGAGTAAGAAACGTGTGCAAAAGAATATTAAGAAGTCATGATACCCAGCACTGTATCTCTTCAGTTATGTCTTCATTCCAGCATGTTTCAGATTACTTGATGCTGGATATTCAATGGAAAGGGGTGGTCACTATATAGTGGTCACTATATACAGAGTAATCTAATGCATTACCTATTTTGGAGTTTCTTTGCTTGCTTGCTTGCTTTCCTTTACCAACATATTCTATGGTTCTTCTCTGATCTGCCAGCTCTTCACAGAAGCTGCAGAATGAATAATTTATGATATGAGAAAGGACGTATCTGACAAGTTCAGTTTCCACTGATACAGAGTTTTTGCTAACCTACCCCACCAGAAACAGAGAAAAAGGATCATGTAGAGTAAAAGAAACCAAAACATTTCTACAGGAATGACTTTCTTCTGATAGGAAATGGTGGATCTCCCCAGACTTGCTGTGCCCGTAAAATGTAGAGCAAAACCACAGCAGTCAAAGATTACTTCAGATCAAATGGATGAATACTATTTTTCCACTTTGAGCATCTGAGCCCATTTCACACACATTCTTTTTTTTTAAATTAGTTCAGTAATTAAAAAAAAAAAATCCACAAACTATTTTATATGTAAAACTGTATGTATAACTGGAAATAGGATTTAGAAAAAGTGACTGTTCTTGTTCCTTGGTTTAGTGAATAAAAGGCATGATAGTTTGTAAACATAACATACCATGTTTTTGCATGTGATATTCTACAGGAGATTTTCTGTATGCTCTCTGTAGAACAATTAACATTTGAAAAGCTGAAATCATATTTTATATTATAATTCAAAATATTTAAGCAGTTTATAGAAAATTTCCAGTCATAAAGAAACACAACGTAGATTTATCAAAACTAAATTGCAATATCTTTTTACAAATGTATATGGCCCTATACTTATTTTTCATAAACATCTACAATCTTATCTGGAGTTGTTCTGTCTCACAAATTAGAAGAATGTTTTGTAATTGCATAACTCTAGTATAGTGATAGCATTGTTCGATTCTTCAGTTTTACACAGCTAGTATTTAATTTCTGTACGATGCTGGATAGTGTTTTGCTTTGTTTAGTTATTCTTAAATATTAAAATGGTCCCTTTTTTCACAAACTATGATGTTGCAAAATTACCTCACACATTAATGAAGATTGTTCGTACACGAAGTGCAAAGCAAAACACACATAGGATTTAGAAATTGTTGCATTCAGAATAAATGATAGCTTGCAACTGTACATCAAGTGATCTTGCTAACAGAAAACTGATAATAGGAGGTGGAACTCATCACTGCTAGGAAATCACATTCTATTCCCTAATTTATCATTCTCGGAAATTCTGTTTATCATTTGGTAGAAACATGAGATAAGTAGGAAGCTTAAAATAACCATCACAGTTTGAACTACCTGACATCTTTTTAGATAGTTTGAACCAACAGATAAAATAAATTGACCTGTTCTCTGAGTATCTGTATATAGTTGAGGAGTAGAGTAATGGAATGGCAAGGGACAGATGTGATTGGTTTTTTTCAGAACCACTTGTTAGTGCAGAAAAGATCATTGCGCCGTTTGAAGAGGTTATTAATCCTGGATTTCCTGCAGAACTGCTCATATAAGTGATCAAATGAGGTTGGAAAGATAACACTGTTTACATTCACAGCCTGGATATCTGCTACTCATCTGCATCTGTCTTCTTTTAGCATATAGGAACCTCTTTTCACAGATGACCAGCTCTCCAAGTCTAGAAAGAGTTTGTAGGGATAAAAAATTTCAAATAGCAAAATTTGCAATCTTAGTAAGTAAAGTGCTAGCTTTAAGTCAGTTTATAGTCTCTGAAAGGTTCTTTAGGTAGCAGAACTGCCTGGGAAAAGCATTTAGCAGGTTTTTAAATAGGAGCTACATTATTACCACAGTTTCAAATAAAATTATATTAAAATAACATTCCAGATATAATTACCAATAAAATGCATATTATGTACTTATTGTTTCTGATAAAGTTCCATGTATACAATATATCCCTTTTTAAACTAAGAATTTTGGTTTCTGTTCTAAATCAAGACAAACAATATAAAAATCTCATTGTACACCCTACCTCCTTCTTTCTTTTATTTTTCAGTTCAAAACTGTGTGAGACTGTGTCAATAGTGGCTACTTATTTTTAAAGTTGGAAACTTCTAGTGCCTTTGGACATATTCTGTTCTTTCCATGCATAGCAATCCTTACAATTAAAGAGCAGAGCTGCTCTAAGTTAACTCTCTTCCTTTGCAACCTGCCAGTCAGGCTGCTATGGAGATAATGCCAGTGGGCCGGAGTACAGTTTAATTCATGTAACAATACAGCAGTTAAATAAATCTCCATTGATAACAATGTGTGTTGGAGTGCATACACGTGCAGGAAAAAAGAAACAGAAGTGCCAAGGAGACTGATGGAAATTATTTCAATTTTTTTTTAAAAAAGAAAAAAAAACAGCTTTGTAAATACAGGAAAGAATATGCAGCTACTCAACTTTTGAGAACTTACGTGTCTAATATAAGCACTTACATGACTAATGTTAGTACTGTAAACAGTTTAACAAACTACTGATTACTCAATGATGACTTACTGTGTGGAAATGAAGAAGTACTTCCTTACATTCAGTGTTGAGAAAGGATGTTAACCTTACAGAGTCTCCAGCCTCCCTAATGCCTTATGTTAAATGATTTCCCTTCTCCTGACCCATGGGACTGGTCCCTCACCGAGCTACCAGACACAGCTACTGTAGCTGCTCCCACAGCCAATTGACTGAATATGCTATGGAAACACATAACAACACAGGGCATCTTAACTTCCACTTGAACCTTTCAAATACTCAAAAAGAAGCTGGCCTGCTTTAATGAGAAAACCAGGTTCAGGTGCTAGCCATAAGTCCTGAGATCTGATTCTTATTTGACATGTTTTATAAAAGCTTCTACCTCAAGAAAAAAAGGAGACAAGGTGATGAATATCTCAAAAACAATGAATGTGCACTGTTTCTTCAGGACAGGAAATTGTGTTGTTTGGCACAAGACAAAATCATCTGACTGAAATAAATAAATTTTATTTTGTTCTTGACATACAAATAAGTCTGCTTTTTTTTTTTTTTT
>WHYT01017432.1:571415-583092 GCA_009806455.1 Tetrax tetrax
TTTTTTTTTTTTTTTTTTTTTTTTGGGGGTAGGGGAAGTTTGGTTTCTTATTAAGACACCACAAGTCTGAGGCAAGCACAATGGGAAAACCAGAACCATCTATTCACCTCCTGTGAGTAACCGCTCACTCTTGGTGCTGGAAGAAATTGAGGTTTTGTAGAATTACTGCCAGCAAGTAAAGGCAAATAGCACTTGCTGTAAAGACAGGAAGGTAGAAATAATTTCCATATTTCTGTCTCATAGGAACTAAGTCACTGTCAATTCGTTATTAGAAGTTTGTCACCTCCTCTGAGCTCTCATAAACCTGCATCTGCTGACCCTTCATGACATGCTGGTCTAAACTACTTCCCCTAGGAAGAAGTAACACGACAGCAGTTTAAATGCAGCAATTAGTAAGCAGGATGGATGATTTTTAAAGCACTATATGGGGCTTTTGGCATTGTAAACTGGTTGATGTAAACGTTGAAGATGCAGTTTTAAGGTAATCACAAACTCATTTAAACTCTATGTCTTGATTCCCCATCAATTAGTGGAAGACTAGAACAGCTCTGCTCCACAGATATGTCAAAATACGTTCAGCTACTGCAGCAACAGACATCACAGCATCCTTGGAGTGACAGTCTTCTTGCCAAGTGGAATTTTCAGGCGCGGATTACGTTAAATGTGGCTCCCCTTTATATGTTTCTGAAATTATTCTGTGCAATACTGTTTGCCTGGCTACTTTATTGCAAAAAAAAAAAATTGTTTTCCATTATCTGTGTACACTGAAAAACCAAAAAAAAGTAAACCCCAGAGGACTGGAGTTTGAAATTAGCATTAAAAGTGGCAGCAACATACTTGCTCTAAAAATTGTGTGATGTATCCATTTTCCTTCCTTTTATTTCAGAAAATTTTCTGCTATAACATTATAATCTCTGAACAAAAGCATAATAGGCATGAATTCTTTACATCAGCACTTTTGCTCAGACTGCAGTGCAGTACAATGGGATATGTTCTGCATTGTTAGAGATGCTGTCCTTCAGATAGGATGTTAAACCAAGGTCCTTTCATCTTTCATGGCTTCACATCTAAAAAGTAAAACTCTCATTGACATTTTGAAAATATTAAGGAACAGCCACGTTGCTGCAGCCAGTATATATACCCCTTGATATGAACATACACTCTTTATACATATTTGATGTAAATGTGTTACAATTTACAGCCATGTGCAATCTGTTTTCAGAGGCACAGTAAATACCATTATTCATTATGCCAGTTTTCGGGCACCTAATTTATTCCATTATGAGCTCTTGCAGCTATGAGCCACCAAATAATTTTGCTTCTGTTAAGACAAGCTAGAGTATAGCAGGTGTGGTAAGCCCCTTCTCACATTTACATGACCATATCTGAGCCTGTGGCAACTGAACTGCTGGTACTAAGGACTGGAATAGCTAAGACTAATGAACATTACTAATATTAGGAATTCTTGTGTCTTTATTAGAAGGAACATTTCAAACAGATGCATACATGTGTCATATCGTTTATTAAAATTAAAACTTGTTAGACATCAAAATAAGCAAGCTAATAGTGTGGAGGAAGTAATTTGTTGTCTACGGGCAGATCTTGCTCTTAAAGTGCTAATGTTAATGTCTCTACTTATATTATGCTAATACACAGAGTTCTTTCCTGACATCATGTAGTTCAGTCACTTGTGTAGTTTTAGGTGTTTGACAAAAAAATATAAATTCTTTATTTAAATTATTTTTGAGAATAGAATTTTTCAAATGTTGGATCTGTAGTAGACTGGAAAGACCGGACATGCAGATCTAAGTAAGGAATTGTAATTAACTGGATAAAAGTTAAATCTGTTTGAGAACTGGTTGTATGTAGCCATAAGAAATTTAAAAATTAGATGGAGAATTATTTAATTTTAAAAATTTTGTTAAAGCAAAGCACATCTGAAATGCTTACTTAGTTTAATCTTCTGAACACAGAAGCTTTTCAGTTGTTCTTAAAAGAAAAGGCAGCTTTCTGCCTGCCTGAATATACATTTTAGTTGCTAATGCTATGTAGCTGAGTGTAAAATGTCAGGTTTATTTTTTAAAATCATGCTAACACATGCATGATTCTATTTTGAAAGTAAAACACAAAGGCGGAGTGGTTAATGTGGTTTTTTTCACCAGATTTTTCTATAACTTCTCAGTATTTACCAAATGTGTAAATAAGATACAATGGATCATATCTGGATGTAAGATAATTCACAACTTTTTTTTTTCTGATATAATATATTAAAATAACTAAGTGTCACATACAGTAGACTGTATATAAAATCACTTTGACATAATTTTCAGTCTTCCAAAGAGTTAACAGTCTCATCAAATAGATCAATCTTTCATAAAACAAAGGTCCAGACTCCCACATCTTTATTTATTCCATGTACCTCATTTCACGAGCTATCCCACTCCACTCCTAACCCCCAGTTTTAGTAGAGCTACTGAAAAATAAAAGCTTTATTTCACATGAACCTGAATTATTAGGACTATTTCTATTACAAATTGTTTATGAAGATGGTCTACAAATTATTTATGAAGATGGTCAGAGCACCATCCAGGGCTGGAGCACCTCTCCTATGAGGACAGGCTGAGAGAACTGGGGCTGTTCAGCCTGGAGAAGAGAAGCCTCTGGGGAGACCTTATAGTGACCTTCCTGTATCTAAGAGGTTTACAAATAAAATGGGTAAAACTCTTCAGCAGGGCCTGTTGTGATAGAAAGAGGGGTAATGGTTTTAAAATAGAAGGAGGTAGATTTAGACTAGATATAAGGAAGAATTTTTTTACAATGAGAGTGATAAAACACTGTAAACAGTTACCCAGAGAGATGGTAGATGCCCCATCCCCAGAAGTACTCAAGGACAGGTTGGACAGGGCTCTGAGCTGGTTGGAGATGTCCCTGCTCCTTGCAGGGGGGTTGGACTAATGACCTGTAAAGGTCCCTTCCAATCCAAACTATTTTATGATTTTATGACTCTATAATTCTATCTGCAGCATACCATCAACCTAAGAGTAGCAAGCTCAGGAAAGGAACATTACTTCCCCAGAAGTCCACTATTCTCCCTAAGAGAGACCATCAAACAACTCTCTACTGAGGTAGAAGGACGATGAGTGTCTGTCCATAATGGATACAGTATTGTTAAATAAGTAAATTTCTCACTTAAAATGTGCCCATACCTATTATGTATATATATAGATAACAGATATATATGTTTATGTATATTACATAAATAAAATATGACACTTCTTTCAATTAAATAATGAAAATAGGTATGAGAATTGATAATGAGTTTCTAGCAACATAGATGAATTATAGAAATGGCAGTTACTGTGTGTGTGTTTTTCTTTGTTCAATTAACAATTCCACTTGAGTTTTATTATACGTCACCAGTTTTCCTTCTTACCCGTTACACAGTAATTTCAGAAATTTTCTGTCGTACACAGCCTTCACAGAGTCAAGAATATCAAAGTAAGAAAAGGCTTATCCTAGACTGTCTTTTCTAACTCCTGTTTATTTGAAAATTACTCCATAATATTTGCGCTGATACTTATGTTTTACTAAGTACATGGAACAAGATAGCTTACAGCATTTCTCATGGCGATCTGTGCATTTTTCTTAATATCTAGCAAAATACACATCTGCAAATTTTCACAATGAGAGGCATCCTGATGTTCACTTTTACCTTATTATCCGCTATCTAACCAAGATGCCTCAGAAGACTTTCCAGAATAGCTTTTTCCTACAACTTTATAGATACATGATACTGTGAAATTGGGATCAAGAATGATTAAGATCTGTGCAAGTATCAATTTTATTCCTTACTAAAATTGTTCATATCTTCATATTTAAAAAACGTTGCTTACATGTAATTGGTAATTTAAACAAAACAAAAGAAAACAACCCAACATTCAGTCCACTGAAGTATGTACAAGTGTGAATACTACATTTAACAGAGTTGCTGCCAATAAACCGTAAGTTATCATCAAATCTTCTTGTCAGAAAGCCAGCTCAATAACAGTTACTTCACTCTGCTCCAAGTCAAATGATAAATCGCTTGTGATAAGTAAGGCTATGCATACAGTAGATTTGAGATGTAAACAAAAAATCAAAAGGTTTATTTCCTCATAAAGTCAAAACATGTGGCAGTTGTGAAAAAAAACTACCTAAATAATAACCTTCTTCTTTGTGCGCTGAAGTGGTTAAGAGAGAGGATAGGAAAAAGGAGTCTTATATTTTGTGGTCCAGAATATTAATACTTACTGAACGCATTAAGATTTTGTAAGATATCTTGTCTATCAGGAATGTATGTCTACCTGAGGAAGATAAATAAACTATTTCAGAGCATACGTCCAACTAGTTTTTGCTGAGACATAGGCACGCACGTGTCTAAACCTTTGGAAATGAGCTCAGATATTTCTAAGAAATTTCTCAAACAAGCAATTTGGAATCAATACCTTAAATCTTTTTCAACTAGAAGTTTTCAAATCTATGAGATACATCCAAATGAGATTGTCCTCGTGATATGTGTCATTTACTGTGACTGTAATCTTGCAATCAATAGCCAATGCACTTGTGATTAAATTACAAACATAGCTAAAACTCAACAGTCTTTAGCAGAACTCTTCCACATGTGAATAATTTGACAGATTATACTCAAGACATTTGAATACTTTTGAAGATAAATGAAATGTCTAGAAATAAGAGAAGTCCCTAGAGTCACCCTACTTAATATTCTGAGTTTTGTCTACATGTACATACACACACACATGATATACATACATACATATTTACTTATATATATCCATGCAACACTCTAGAAGTGTTTTCTTTTTATCTAAAAATAGTACTCTAACTAATGTAATTTTTAAAAGCCCATGACTAAGACAACCCTGGAATTTGTTTCATTTTCTCTACTTTAGACTCCATTCCTCTTCCAAATTACAGGTCTCTATTGTCATTTCCACAGTATCCAAACATGACAGAAGTAAAAGGTTTTCATGAATCACATGTTAGAAACTAATGTCAATTTGGGTTTACCAATTATATCTTCATTTACCAACTAGATCTTCATTTTCATATAAATTTACTATTTTCCACAGCTGTATTACTGTTTAAAGAGACAGATTTAATAACCATCCAAACAAGAGCTGCAACAGATGATGAAAATGCCCCCAGATAAAACAAATATAAGACCAGTCTTTTATCTTCATAGTAATGTATTACATTCTCATGGTCATAACAGAGATTCACTTATGGTTTCAAATGGCACCTGTTTGCATAGCTGGCAAAAGGGATAAACTCTGTAAAGATTTCTACTTACTTGTATTACAGTAGAATTTTGAAGATGCAAATGAGAGTGAGGTTCTAGTTCCCAGTCATAAATAAAACCCATAGCGAAGAGATTCTCCAAAATCTAATAAAGAGATACAAAGACTGAGCTCTAACTAAAAAAAAAAAAGAGCAAATTAAAAACAGGCACAGAAAGCTAACTTGTTCCTTTCCCAAAGTATTTGTAAACCTGTTTGTGTTGCATTATAAAATACAGAACTGTACACACATCAGAAACTCAAAGTTTAGTCCTAAAAAATGGCAATTATTAAAACCCATTTATTTTAAGCTTGCTTTTTTGCTCTTAAGTGAAACCTTTAGAGATTGTAAGGAGTCTTTCAGGTAACTTCTTTTGAGAAAAGAAAAGGGCAAAGCAGAAAGCTTCTTAAAGTTGTATTACATGAATAAGGGACTCAGAGAGTAATGAAGAATTAACATCCCTATGATTACTTCATTATTTCATAAATTTAAAATTAAAACAGAACTAAAATTTGGTTGGAACTATTGCCTAGGAATTGGGATTTTTAATCAATAGATGACTGCATTGCAGCCTGCACGAATTACTACTTCTTCTAGTAGGATCAACAGGGACAAAGTCTTCTTAAGTTTATCATAAAAACAGCTGAAAGCTGTTTCTCTCTTTTTGCAGTATTCCAGAAAGTAAGATGGGGCAAGGGGCCAAGATTGTAATCACTCATCTTTAAAAACAATTAAGCCTTCAAAGATTCTTGAGTTCCTGTGACTCACCTGCTATGGATGGCAGCTGTTAGTCCATAAATCTGACCTATTTCCACATGCTTTGTAAAAGCACTGTGGTCAGAGAAAGAGTAATCAAGGTAATTAACTGCTATATTATGACATCACTTGTTACTCCTTTAACGTATTGGTTTCATTAGCAACTAATTCTAGTTGGAACAACCTTACCATACACATAGCAGTTCCAGGTCCAGAAACAAGCTACCAGTGAGTTTCATCATTATTTTGAATAGAAATTGTGAGGACAATTTTGTGAATTGTTCTTTTCATTTTTGGTTTAAATTTGGGGATTTTTTTTAATATAGATTGTAGATACTTGTTCTGCCGAAAAGTGTGTTTTGTAACTGTAAGTATGTACAGCACGTTGAAAAAAAAAAAAAAGAAAAATATTTCTAAGCTGCAGTTCATTTATTACGGATAGCATATCACTTTATACTATAACTCTAGTCACTAGGAAATGCAGTGTAATGTATACACTAGGAAATGCAGTGTAAAAGCTAGTCAACATCAACACTTGAAAGAATCTGACTACTCTTTTCTCTGTCTTATCACTGCCATTTGATGGCACCAGTATTGCTGTTTCAGCAGTGATTTTATTTATGACAAGAAGGGGAAAAAGAAGCTTCCCAAAAGAATAAACATACACAGAGTTGTTCACCCACTAATACTTCAAATTACTTCTCATTCTTTTTACTGTTTCCCACTTGTTATTGCATCCATAATGCTTTTCAAATCCTCATGCAGGGCATCTGATGCACTTCACAGTTTCAATTACCACCAAAGGAAAACTAAAGTTCCTGTATCAAGGTATTGAACAGCGGGAGGGCAAGGGCTAGAGGCTTTGTTCCGCTTCAGCCATTCTTTTCCAGTTCAATTTCAGACATTATGTTACAATGCTGTATGTATTGTATTCACTGGCAAAAGCCTCTACCCCACACAGCATTTCAGGCAGATTAAAGACAGAGTAGTTTGGTCACATTGCACCTTGCCATGGGATGAGACAATCATTAGCACACGCTTACTTCTTTAAAGCAAGATCTGACAACACTATCTAAAATGTGACTGTTTTGTCAAAATGAACAAAACCCTAAAATGTCAAAACAACACATACAAGAACTGATGAGAATTATTTCCCCGTTATGTTTATAAAACACAAGGGACTGTTTCTAGAGTAAAGTTGCATAAAAATAGCATCTCGTATTTCTTGAATGCGTGGTGAGGTCCACCCATTTTTACTGATATGGAGGGAAATGGAGAGGAAAAAGCAGTTCTGAGGAAAGAAGTAAGGCTGTATCACACAGCATAGCTTGGTTTTCTTGTATCTCTCATGAATTACTTTTAGTCACATTAGAAGGGATTAGAGTGCCTGTTAATGTACACCACAGTGGTGTAAAGTTTGTGATTCCTGGATGGGAGATCAGTGGGCAATCAAAACAAAGGTACAGTATCCATCTACAGGAGGTAGCACACCAATTGACTTCTCGATCAGCCATTATGTCAAACTATATACACAAAAATAAGAGACAGCATGTTTTCAAGTGAAATTAAGTTTCACTTCACACCTATACAATGGACTATTAAAAATCATCATCTTGGTAAATGTAATTTACGAAATATTGCACCTTCTGTTTTATGCCATATTTTGACTCCTCTGTTTTTACTTTTTTACGCTCTTCTGGTCAATATATATGGTTGGACTACATCTTAAGTTCCTGCTTAATTTTCTAGTGTCATGTTATTGCTCTTTTGAGTCTGGTTCCTCAGGTCTCTTATTTGTTTTAAGCTAGCTTTATTTGTTTTTCTATTATCCCCACTTATTCCTCTCCTAGCTTGGATTATTTATCTATTTATGTGTGGACACTTGCTCTGTTTCTTCTGCTTTTACTCTTCCTCTTCCTGTGCTCTTAAAAATCTTTCATGCTACCAACCTTCTGGCTTTTTTCTGCATCAAAGAAAAGTAGTCCAGTGAAATTTCTGCTAAATTGTGGTCATGTACAAAAGAACAAAATTCACTTGGCAGTTCCCTGTACCTCCAGCTTTCTAGGTAGAGTTGTCGTCCAGGCAAAACATTAGCATTATATCTTAACATTATTTAGCCCTGCCCTTTGTATAGAAAGCAGTCTGAAGTGATGTAGTCCAACTAATGCAGTAATGAGATCCTTAGTGGTGAATTCTACGTGTTCCTAAACTTTTTAGGCCTGAGTAGTCCCACATGGCTGTTCCTAGTTCATAATTTCTCCAGTTCATTGTCTAAGCACAAAGACCTATCCAGAGAGAGCAATCTACTCTCAAAAATAAAAGTGTTTTAATACCTCTCAATATTTCTGTGGCTCAGTTAAAGTTTAATTCATGTCTTCAGCAGGGGCATCTCCACAGTATGTTTGCATGAAGATAATCCTTGGAGCTATGCTATCTGAGCACACTGTCTGTTCACTTATCCTCTCTAGGGTATTAGCCAAACGAAATTCCTAATTTTGCCTCCAGAGGCTTTCCAGAGCTCTCCCAAATATTTTCAGTTTGTAAAAGTCATCCACTTCTAAAATCTTCCCTACATGAATAAACTTGAACAGCTGATTGTCATTGTACTTGAAAACAGGAAGCAAGCACAAGAGCTTCTCCTTTAGGGAGACAAAGTCCTTCCTGCCTCTCCACTTACCCCAGCTGGTCTTCTATTTCAGAAAATGACACAATCTTTCTACTTTGAGTGGATCTCTCTCTTAAATATAGCTAAAGATATACACACACACACACACTTCTCTGTAAAAAAACAGAACTTTTCAATAATTGCCAATTTTGACAGAAATTGACCAGAGAAAAAAATAGAAAGGAACCTGTCTGGTAGTGTAAAAAACATTCTGTTTCAGCATTGTCATATTTTTAAATTTCCCAATTACTCTTTGAAAACTTTACATTAGAAAGGTCAAAAGCTAAAACAAACATCTTTTTTTTTTCTTAAAATCAAGAGTTTGAATTAATCTGAAACTCTACTTCTATAAAAAATGTCAGAATCAGACTAAAAATTCATTTTAAAATTACAGAATTCCCTGTATGTTCTGAATGATACTTAAATCACTATCTGTCTTTTTTTTTTATCCAGCATTCATAGAGAAATCTTGAAACATACTATACTAACAACGTAATCTGCTCATTTTCTTCACCCAAGCTGGAGAGCACTGTTCAAAATGGAGATTACAGAAAAAGTTATCAGTAAAAAATAGCATTTTCACATAGAGACAGATATATTCTTCTGACTGGCAGAAGCTGTTTTAATTCATGTCAACTACAGAAGCCAAGTAGGAACAAGAGTTGCATGACTTTACATGAAGACTATGACTTTACATGAAAAAGTAGCAGAATGTGTGCCTGTCTCATCTAGTGGAAGACCTCTTTTGCACTACAGCAATTCTCTGCAGGCTATTTCTTCAGCTTTGCAATGCACTCTGGCGTCGTGCTAGGAGACCTAATTATACCAAAGGGACTCTTTCAAATATTGAATAGCACAAAAAATAGAAATAATTTTAAACATAATACAGAAAAGCATTCTCATTTCAAATACAGTTTCAAATGTATGTCTCACTCTTCATGAGTTCTGGAAATTTGTGTCAATGGGACTCAGTTCCGATATTGAGTTATACTGTCCTAGATATGGAGCAACAGCCTCTCTAATTCAGTTTTCCCTTTTGGACTCTATATTCTTGCAGCCCCATCCCTGGAAACATTTAAGACTAGGTTGGATGGGGCTCTAAGCAGCCTGTTCTAGTTGAAGATGTCCCTGGTCCTTGCAGGGGGGTTGGACTAGATGACCTTTCAAGGTCCCTTCCAACCCTAACCATTCTATGATCCTATGCATACGTATGCACACACAAACACACACACAAAGACACTACTTACACAAACTCAGTCTAGATTTGTATTCTTTAGGTTGTCTTCACAATTATCCTTCTGCATTTTTCCATCTTTACATTAGGTCCCCATCCATCACAGGCGTGTTGTCAAAATGTTTAAACTGCCAGACTTAAACATACAACAAAGCAAAAAAGAAAAGGAGAAAAAAAAAAAAATGCCAATGATATTGCACTTATAAAGCTTGACAAATTCAACACATTCAGCAAACTGCTATTCTTTGCTCATTGTATGCAGACATAGAGAGAATCTTTGAGAGATGAAGCCAACAAAACAATCTGCAAGTTGTGTGAAAGAAGTATTGAGAATTCATCAAAACAAGTCAAAACAAATAAAAAAAAATAAATAAAAAAAAAAGACATAACTCTTGAGAACTCAGAGATTTAGTTCTTATCCTGAGATGGCATAGGTTTGTTGGGTAGGATTGGGCTGAAGTTCACTTTTTTTTTCAGAAAAATTATATTATTACTCCTTAGACTACTATTGTAGTCATCCTCACATTTTCTCTGTCACCTCTCACACCAGTTTATTCATGTGTTTGATTTTGGCTGGGTGCCAGAGGCCCAACCAGCTGCTCTCTCAATCCTCAACAGTACAAGGGGAGAAAATGAGATGGAAAAGCTCATGAGTTGAAATAAAAACATGAAGATCACTTACCAGTTACTATCAGGGGCAAAACAGACTTGACTTGGGGAAATTAATTTATTGACCATTAAAAATAGAGTTGGATGGTGAGAAAAAAAGACAAAAACTAAAACACTGTCCTTCTAACCTTAGTTCTTCCCAGGTTCTACTTCAGTCCTTCATTCTTACTCATTAGAAAGCTTCTAGTTTCTAACCTAGAATCCTGGTTCATGTTTCAAATCATGCTGACTTCTGCTAGCAAATCTGGGTAAAACACTGCTTTTGAGGTAGTCTAGAATATAAACAAACAAACAAACAAATACATCCACATCCTATGGGTATCATTCAGATGAGGGTGAGGACAGGGCATAGTTGTCTTTATTTAATAAGACCTAAACTAGTTTTGCCTCATTACCACTTACCTTGTACTTAGTGTTGAGTTCCTTTATTTCACTGCCTTTCCTGGTTTAATTTTGGACCCCGAAAGCTAAGAGACGTTTCTTTCCTCATAAAAAAGCTGCTCAAACATTGCTCTCTGTGAGGGTCCTCCTTTACGAGACATCAGAATGTTGGCAGCGAAGAGAGTGAACTGCATGCTGACAAGAAGTTTTCTGAGGATATACTTTTGTTAATAGTTTTTCACAATTGTAATGTTAGTTTACTAGGAAGTACTAGCTGTTATAACACTATTTTTTTCATCACTGTACAGAATTCTACAAATTAAAAGAAAAATACCAATATTTTGTAAACTATAATGAGATCATATACTTTAGAAGATCCACTTGAATTATCTGGTACTGATGGCCCAAGTTTTTGTGGGGTTAGAGCTTCTGTATTCTCCTCAGCAACCATAATTCTATGGCACTTGGGTCTCAGGAAATAAAGATATACACTCAAATGAGACAAAGACAGACATTTCCCAAAGAGTGCCCTGGGCTCTGAAATGCATTTCTTAAAAAAAAATAAAATAAAAAATTTAAAAAAAAATCATTCTCAAATCAGGCTTCAGCATCCTCTTTTTTTTTTTTTTTTTTTT